>KE153378.1:68235-81390 GCA_000411095.1 Aethionema arabicum
CTCATTTTATTTACCAAAATTATTTAGTTCGAAAATATTATCATAATTCGAGATATTTTCATGCATATATCTCTCGGTCGTAAAGATCACTCAGGTGAATATTAAACTGTTACAACGATATAAAAAAAGTGAAAATTAACTATTTGTCTTTATAAAGATAAACAATAAATACTTTTGTACGATATTGTCAAAAGAAAACGCAAAGATGTTTTTACCTTTAAGAAATCGAGAGCATAATTACTACTACAATAAAAGAATATAATGACGACTTTATTAATGAGTATTCAAGCAAGAAGTTTCCAACGATTACGAATCAAAAGTGAACATTACAAAAGTATATGGACCAACGTGTAATTATGTTAAAAATATTTAATAAATATTATAACAACATATTGTGTCGTGACATGCGGAGAGTAATTACTAATTAGAAATAGTCATATTTAAATTAAAAAATGACACAAAGATGATTATGTTTAGTAGTCAATTAGTGGGACTTTTGTATAGTGTCGTTTGTCGTGTTAGTGACATTACCACGACATTTTTGTTAATTGGTCAAATCTGGTGATCTACTTTTTTCTTAACGAGTCAAACCCCATTTTAATCTTAATCATTTATCTTATAAATCAAACATAAATTCAAATTTTTTTTTTGTTTTATAAATGTAAAAAGTAATAAACCTTCTGAAATAGAGTAAACAGTGAGGTGTTTAGTAATAAAAGTGAATAAATTAAAAAAACGTTTTCTACTGTAAATAGTATTTGGCTGAGAATAGCGTTTATGCTATAAATGTGCGGTTAGTAATTAAAGTCTTATCGTCTTCTTGTAGCTGACTTGAAGTGGATTACACTATGTTTGCTCATTTGTGACAACAATCATGACACCGAGACCAAAATATATGAATATGGAACATTACTTGAAATTTTGATTATTTTATTTTTTAAAAAATAATTTGATTTGATGTTTTCAATTTTCATACCCAAAACACTAAATATTAATTATTACGAAATGGGAATATTTAGTATGAGGGAATTTTGGTCCGTGACATCATTGGCTTACGTTAGATTAGAAGCCCAAGTTAGACGCAATACAGGCCCAATAAAAAAGGTTAGGCGTACGTTAGCTGATATCCATTAGCTGAGATCCTTTAGGATCAAATCATAAGACATTGATTAAACAGTCTTCCGATTTCGATTCTGTTTCGGTTTTGAGAAAACGATCACGAAGATGGCGAGAGTAAGCTCTATTCTACTGGGGACGCTTCTTCTTGTTGGAGCCCTAGCTGTTGTAGTTCAGGTAACTTTTTTTCTCGTCTTGCATCTGGATCGTTGTTCGATGTATTGTTGCATTCATTTGAAATTGAATCTAGAGCTCATTGATTCCGATCTGCGAATCTCGTTTCCTCGTTTCGTGCTCTTTTCGTGAGATTGTAATTAATCATATCGTTAGGTAGGACTTCAGTTGGTTGTGATTTGTACCGGGTTCTTTGTTGCCCTGCGCTAGATCTCTAGTTGAGAAACGAGTGTAAGATAGTCGATCGCTTTCTTGTGTGCGTTCTACTTGAAATCAACCAATGTTTCTATTGAAATCAAGTATTGCTTAATCTCTAATGGTATTAAATTAGCCTTGCTATCATGAACATCTTGATTTCTGACTATATATTATGACGTGACAAAGCTGTTGATACTGGATTTATCAGGCAAAGGAAGATCTGAATGAAATCACTCACAAGGTTTTCTTCGACGTTGAGATCGACGGGAAATCCGCTGGTATGATTAGATATATTGTGCAATGTCATTCCACTTAAGTACTCTGAAATTGCGAAGTCACTTTGTAGTTGGTTTCTCAGACATTGAGACATAGCTACATGTCTCGTCCTATTAGATTCTCTAACTCTTGATATGTCGCAGGTCGTATTGTCATGGGCCTATTTGGCAAGACAGTTCCTAAAACTGCAGGTAAATCTATGATTTTGATTATGTTTCCAGACTATGCTCATGTGAAAACTTAAAGCCAACTGACGTGCACGTTTCCTTCTTGCAGAAAACTTCAGAGCTCTATGCACAGGTAAGCTGCTGATTAAATACTTATGCAGCACATCGCCATATAAATCTATGCACAATCTTGATTCTTGAAACAAATATCACATGGAGAAAAGAGTGTTCCAGTGTCTTCCTGAACACTTGCTTGGATGTGTAATTAAGCGATTGCGGTTGAATCATGATATGAGCATACCAAATAATATTTTCTTTGGAATGTGTCCACAATGGGGAGCTGCACATTTTTGTAATCTGTTCGTGATAAACTAAATCTAAGAGCTTAAAATTTCCTGGTTGTGCACAACTACAGGGGAAAAAGGTGTCGGGAAGAGCGGGAAGCCTCTCCACTACAAGGGGAGCAAATTCCATAGAATCATTCCCAGCTTTATGATCCAAGGCGGTGACTTTACACATGGAAATGGCATGGGCGGAGAATCAATCTACGGTCAGAAGTTTGCAGATGAGAACTTCAAGCTGAAGCACACCGGACCAGGTACATAATATTTGTTTGCTCACTGAATTTCCAGAAAACTTCCACCTCTTGTTGAGTTTCTCTTTTGCCTAGTTATTTCCTGCTCGCTCATAGTTCTCTTAAGACTAATGGTTGCTTTTGAATGCTGATGGTTGAATCTAAATATCAACACAGGTCTGCTCTCAATGGCAAACTCTGGAGAAGACACCAATGGTTCACAGTTTTTTATCACCACAGTGACAACTAGCTGGTACGTACACACACATAAGTTGTGGTGAAACATAGAGACAAGATATCTCATAAGAGTTGTGGATGAATGTGTGCAGGTTGGACGGGAGGCATGTCGTATTTGGGAAAGTGGTACAAGGAATGGATGTTGTGTACAAGATGGAAGCTGAGGGCAAGCAAAATGGGACTCCTAAGAGTAAAGTCGTTATCGCAGATAGCGGAGCGCTTCCTCTTTAAACATATTCTCTTGTCTTCTTTTTCTTGACCAATGTTTTGAAATACCCATATATGTATTCTATACTTATAAAATGAATTGGATACCATCAAATTTCAGAATCATATTCTCTGGGTTAGCTATTCTCTTCATTATTTAATTTGATAGACTCTAAATTAACAAAAAGGGACAAAGTAAAAACACTTTTCACACCAAAGCTAGTCAATAAGAAAAGTAGACTCACTTTCTATTTGCAAGAACAATCACACCATAGATTCTATGAAATATACAATAACAAGATGTAGGCATTTATATGCTGCATAAGACTTGCGTTTCATGATTTATGCTTCCAACGTCCATATATATATATAATGCCACAGTATAATAGCCAGCACCATAGAATCTCAAATCAAGATCCTAATCCACCATTGGCAAGTCATCAATACTAAATCCTCTGCTAATACTGGCAATCATTAGAAGTTACATGACACAAATGCAGACTCATCATAGGATGTCGGATACTTATTTTGACGCAACAAAACAGTCATGACTGGATGAGATCAGCTAAAAGCAGAGCTTGCAATGAAAAATATGACTAAATGATAATGGATTTACTGGCGGTGCTTTTAGTATGTGCTCAGGAATCGCATGAGCTTCGTCCATCTCCGTTGGAACCGGTGGTGGTAGTTGTAGTGTCACCATTCTTAGATGACTTCCGCCGCTGACGGACAATGTTGTTGAAATTGACTGATAAATCCGAGTAAATCTCCATAACTCTCGAAATATTACCGTTGATCTCGTTGATCAGGCCAACGTTACTTGCAATGTTGGCTTGGATTCTGGAACGGTGATTGTCGTTGACGCGCTGGATCAATTCACGGTTCTGATCGAGAACGAGCTGCGCACGCTTGAAGCGAGAACTCAGCGAATTCCACACCTCCACATCAAACTCCTCCTGATCAGCCACATCGCCGTCTTCATACATCTCTAGAGCTCGTTTGATCTTCCGGTGGTTTCCGAGGAGAGATCGAAGTCCAGATTGTTCCATGATGGAAATCAAGCCTCACGGCTGATGAATCACAAACACATCTAACTTCATTCACAGTTGAGTTGACCCCTTCCCTATCTCTCTCTAGCTTTTATTTTTTTTTAAATTTTGTCTCCGTCTCTGGAAATTGTTTGTTTCTAAGCATAATCGGGGCGAGTCTAGAAGGACCGACTCAATTGGCGGTTTTTCGGGTCGAGAAGATGGCTGTGACAGTATTCCGTGACTGACCAATGGTTTTTGAAAAAGGTTATTATTGGAAGGATCTGATTGGATGGGTGACACAGAAAAGTGACAGTGGGTACAGAGTGAAGATAAAAGATCAAATGGGTTTCCGTTGGTTTTTTTTTTGGTTTGGGTAAATATCTGAGAAACCTCGGACCAAAAATATCTAACGCGGAGCTCATGTTACACGCGCCGTGAGTTTCCTACGTGGCATTCATGGAAAATAAAATATTTGCAACTTGCTACTACTTTTTTAATCATACAAATTTAAGAAAAAAAATCATACAAATTAGGGAAAAAAAAAATCATACAAATTGCAAACAAAGACCTTTACAGTTTCGAAGACATGAATCGAAGTACAAAAATGGAGATGCCAAATTTTAACATAAATAAATAGAATAGAATTCCGCTAAACATATTTTTTCAATCGTTTTCGCCTTTTATTTTTGCATGTGTCACAAGTACCGCAAAACTACTGTAAATGCTAACTACTTGTTCGTGAATGAAACCCACGAACCCTTTGTTGTGGTTTTTGCCGATTTCGACATTGTTTCTCCTCTCTATCTTCTCTGGAAATTAAGGAATTTAAGTAAAAGCGTTGACATTTATAGGAAAGAAGGTAAGAGAGCAATTAATGATTTTAATCAGACCACCATCAACGTTCACGGGTAACTGTTATTCTCGCATTGACATTTATAGGAAAAAAGGTAAGAGAGCAGTTAATGATTTTAATCAGGACCACCATCAACGTTCACAAAAATGGTTTTTTCCTTGTAGAGAGTCTTTTTTGGGTAACTGTTATTCTTCTAGAGGATCTTCACCACTATCGCTGCTATCATATTCCAAAGTATAATCACAACCGTCACAAAAAGATTCAATAAAAAAAAAAACAACACTTGTCCTCAATATATAATTTTTACATAAAATATTCCAAACATTAAAATCGTCAAATTTGTTAAGTTTTGTAAATACATTTATCTTTTAAGAAAATTCCAAATTTCAATTTTAGAATTCCTAAATTAGAGGAAAATTCAATATTTTGTAGATACCAAACAAAGTATTAATAAGAAAATAAAATAATACTGACAATATTAGTTGTCCAATGTTAGTATATATATTTATTATTCATATATGATTGCACGAATTTTGCATAAATTTTGCATAATTTTGTCATAAATTTTGCATAATTTTTTCATAAATTTTTCATAACTATAATATCTTCAAATTTTTCATAAATTTTTCATAAATTTTTTTATGTTAATTTGCAACTTGCTACTACTTTTTTTAATCATACAAATTGAAGAAAAATACAAATTGCAAACAAAGACCTTTACAGTTTCAAAGACATAAATCGAAGTACAAAAAATGGAGATACCAAATTTAACATAAATAAATAGAATAGAATTCCGCTAAACATATTTTTCAATCTTTTTCGCCTTTTATTTTTGTATGTGTCACAAGTACCGCAAAACTACTGTAAATGCTAACTACTTGTTCGTGAATGAAACCCACGAACCCTTTGTTGTGGCATTTGCCGGTTTCGACATTGTTTCTCTCTCTTATCTTCTCTGGAAATTAAGGAATTTGACTGAGAGTGCGAATGCTGAGAAAAAGAGGGCGCTAAATCCGAGTAGTACAGCAGCGGATACACCAATCATGTCTGGTTTGTAGCCAAAGTTGTGTTCGATGTATTGCTTGACCGTACCATGGAACATTGGTTCGTTAATGATACTTTCCACGTCTCCAAGCTGTGAGAGGATTACTCCTTGAAGTGTCCACGCCACTGGACATATATAGTAGAACCATATCCACCACACAGGAATCAACTGAAACATACCCCCAAACACAAAAAAAAAACATTAAAAAAAAGAGTAGTCAAATATCAAAGTGGAGAACTTGAGTAGAAAGGAAAGTTAGTTACAGGTTTTTGGACGAGGAAACCAGAGAGGAGATTCCAGAGAGAGTAAAAAGCAGAGGAGATAACAGCTGCCAAGTGTTGATTTGGGGTGAGACCAACAGCCATCATACCGTAGAAGGTGAAGTAAGTGAAGGTGAGTAACATGAACACCAGGTACAGGAAAAACTTGCCTGCGATTTGAAGTTTGAATAAACCATATAGGTTAAAAGTTAATGAAATAAGTAGAAAATTTGAGGACTTACTTGCTGTTCTTTCGAAACCGATGGTGAAGTAAGTGATGACACCATATATAATCGTTTGGGTTATAATGTATGGTATCTCAACCATGCCTTGTGCTGCTGCGTATGGGATTGGGGAATACATTCCCGCGGCTTTTTCTCTGTAGAACACTGTTCTTTCGATGGAAACGATTGGCTGTACTGATGAAGCGTTACTAACGCCAAGAAACAGACAAGCAGAGTAAAGGGCACCCATTATAGTGAGTAAATCCTGTGTGGAAGTCCTCTTGGATCCAATGTCCCAGAAGACAGTGCCGAGTATGATGGCAGCGATTGTGGTGAAGATCAATCTTACGAGATTGTATTCTGGACTTCTCCAATACACGAGATTCTGTTTCCATAAACATAGTCGAAATTGGGAGAGCTGGTTTTGTGAGTACATGGTATCGAACTTTATGGGCTCCGTGCCTTCTGGTGGAACACTGAGCTCTTTGATGCTTTCCTCCACTTCCCTGTACACATGATTATGGTTATATTGGTATTGATAGTTTTAAATGTAACGTATAAGAACTCACTAGTTAAAGAGTTGTGGTAGTACCTAAATTGATCAGATTTCTTGTATATATCTGCAAAGTCCATGCCGATTTTCTCCTCTAAAGCTGGGGTGGTAACTTCAAGCATCCAAGTTGCTGGACTGTAACCACTTGAGATTGCAGGTAATCCTTCAATACTCTGTAGAAGTAGTAATGTCAGCACAGAAAAAACGGAGTAACATCCCCAAGTGCCCTAGGTCAAAGCAGAAGAAGAGGCAAGTAGTAATGAAATAGTCTTACCTGAAAGTAGTCTACCAGAGTCTGCGAATGTGTGCCCAGTTTCCCACCATATATGACCTGTCCCCCTCGTTTCATTAGAAGCAGCTGTTTTGTCAAAGTTAAAAAAAAATGCCCGCAATTAGATCATAGAAATTTGTAATCTGTAAGGTATCGATTCTTGTATACACTTTAGCAAACCTCGTCAAACGCCTCAAAAATGTCGATGCTGGGTTGATGAATGGTGCAAACCACTGTTCTCCCAGTGTCAACAGTGTTTCGAACAGTCCTCATCACAATGGCGGCTGCTCTTGCGTCAAGTCCGGATGTGGGCTCATCCATAAAAATTATTGAGGGATTCGCCACTAGTTCAACTGCGATTGTTAAACGTTTTCTCTGCTCCGTCGAAAGACCGGTTGTACCAGGTAAACCCACTAGTGCATATCTCAGAGTATCAAGCTCTACCAGTCTCATTACTTCTTCCACGAATTCCTATAAGAACAACAAGATCTCTAGTGAAACCATCCAAATCCAAACCAAATGCCATAACTTCTCGAGGTAACACTGAATCTTACTGACCTTTTTCAGTTCTTTGCTGATCTCTTTAGGAAGACGAAGGCTAGCAGAAAACAATAGTGATTCTTCAACAGTTACTTGAGGAGAATGTATATCGTTCTGCTCAACATATCCAGATATTCTAGCGAATGTTCGTTGTTCTTTTTGATAACCTGAGATTCTAATATCTCCCTCGATATATCCACCTGTCTTTCGCCCGGCTAGCACATCCATTAATGTAGTCTTCCCTGCGCCACTGGATCCAACTAAAGCTGTAAGAACACCAGGAGAGAAGACTCCACTCACATTTGCTAAGAGCTGTAGTCTTGTCTCGAGTACGCCTTGAATACGCATTTCCTAAAATTTTAGAAAGATTCTTGTCATCTTATATGCACACATAAGTGCTGATACAAAAGTGAAACAGAAAGAATTTTAACCTTGGGCATATCAACATAGTAGTTGACATTGTGGAAAGTCATTGTTAATGGCTGAAATGGAAGAATCATTCCCTTTTTTTTACTACTTTCTTGATCGATTCTTGGATTTGGCACTGAATCAGTTTGGTTTTCCTCACTGGCATCATCTAAAACCACTGCCCGAGCTTTTCCTAATGCTACAAGAGAACAAAAAAAAAACAGAGCTTACAATGTTGCAACAGAGAAGATGAATAGCATAGCATGGAAAGAGCTAAAGATACTCACGGTTAAGGTAAGCCAAGGCGAGAGTAACGACGTTGTTGAATAGAATTGCATAAGCAAGGAGGACACCAATTCCAATCCAATACCAATTGTCGTCTATGGGAAAACTGCGTAGTTTTAGAAGGTTGTATCCAACAGTGGTATTCGATATAGCAGATTGCTGCGAAATGGTTAACAGTTTACAGCTCAGTATCGTGTATATTGTATGAAAGAATATTATTAACTCAAAAGAGATTACTGAATGCACCTTCATCCACCTTGTGGCTGTGAACTCGTTGACGCTGATGGCACGTTGCCCATAGGACAAAGGCGAAATCCAGAAACCCCAAGCCCACCAAGGCTTGATGTCCTCTGTTAAAAATGATTAGGTGTTATATTAATCAACAAATGAGTTTGTTTTATGCAAGAAGTAAAATCTGGATATATGATGTAACCTTTTGGAATAACGAATCCACCAAGCAAGAACACCACTAATATTGCCGCAGATCCGAACGTATTAGCAATGACCATATCCCTTGCTAGCGAAGCCATCATACGAAATAGACCGAGGGCCATTTGATGAACAGAGAAGAGGAGTAACATGTACCGGAAAAATCTAAGAAAACAGAATATAGACATTAAGAGTACAAACAAAAATAGAAGCAGATTATTATGCAGGAGCTAAAATTAAAATGTGAAGTAGAGAAACACATCCACACTAATTACCTGCCTGGAGAGGGAGCAAGCCCCACACTGTAGTATACCACACAACTCCAGACAACAGCTTCAAGGACTGAATACGGGACACGCAACAACCAACTGGACATAGACCACGCCCAAGCAGGATGGAAGGAGTTATCTCTTTGCTTGTAGAAGACCGGAAGACGAGAAATCATGAGAGGCAATTCGGAGAAACCATTGAACATCATGTGCACCAGCCCGAAGAAAAGGCAAGATAGATACTCGTTGCCATACATTTCATTGGTTGGGTGCAATCTAGTTCTCAAGAACACCGTGGCGGTGACAAATCCAACAAATGCGACCTTTTAAACATATGGAAACAATAACATTTCAGGCCTAGAAATAGAAGCTACCACATAGAAGAAGCTGGTTGTAGCTCTGTGCAAGTAATAAAGATAGCATAAAATCTTTTTAGTACAGGTGCTCACAGGATAACTTGCAAAACAAACATAGAATTTTTTATCCTCTAGATGATCATGCCTACCAGCGCAACAAAAAAAAGTAGTGAAAAGACGTAAGATATACCTGGCAAGTCCGAAAAGTGTAAAGAAACCGATGCCTACTAATTAACAATATTTCTCGTTCAAAGCAAGCTTTAAGGTTTTCCCAGTTGGATATTGCAAATTTAGTTCTGCATAAAGCTGAAGGATGCGCTGATGACTTCTCAAATGGTGTGGCCATAATGGAGTCTGCAGCTTGCCCATATTTTGAGTTCCGGAATGCAGCGGCTATGTCTGAGACAGGAATGAACTGATAAGGCTTCGAAGGATCTGCCCAGTATTGAGCTTGATCCTTTTTTGAGGTCACCTGTGAACATTATGGTATTAGCAACCAATCCAATGAGAAAACAGAATTTTTGGGCTGCCGTGTCAACATGTGCTACTAAATTACGCATTTGAATAATACTCATACCTAAATAGATGTGTTTCGTAAATAAAAACACCTAAAATGCATTAAAAACACTATAAGAAAGTAGAACTGGGTGTAGCCAACCCTAGTCTATAATCAAACCAAATAAACACAATAAAAAACAAAAGTCAGGATGTTTCAATTATACAATATACCTCTTGGAGAAAATCAGCCACACCTTTACGCGGTGGTAGTTGGAAGCCCAGAGACTCAAAAAATTCCACCACATTTTCTCGAGGACCTTGATACACCATGTAACCTTCTGATAGAAGAATCAAATCATCAAATAGATCAAATGTTTCTGGTGCAGGTTGAAGAAGAGCCATCAGCACAGTTGCGTCCATCAGATGAACGAAGTTTCTTATACATTTTACAATCTGATAAGTTGTGGAGCTATCAAGACCAGTAGATATTTCATCCATAAACAGTGTTTTTCTTGGCCCCACCGTCATCTCTCCTGCATTATGTAAAATTAACGAGTTAGCAGAACCGAGCTAATGGCTTATTGAAAGTTTTCATGAAGAGTTTGTTCTGTAGCAAGGAGAGCTTGAAAATGGAAGATATTGACTTCCATCATTTATGAAATTAACCAATCTAGATTCACTGCATAAATAAACCTTAAACTACCACTACAAAACAAGCGAAGATAGTTAAAGAAAGTGAAGATACCTGTTGTCACTCTTTTTCTTTGACCTCCTGAAACGCCTCTCATCATATCATTCCCAACCATAGTATCGGAGCATACATCAAGACCAAGCACTTTAAGACTATAATCCGTGGAAACACTGTGCTTTTTGCCACCAACAGAAGCAGCCTACAAAGAAGTGTTCAGTCATTGTAAATGAAGGAATCATTTAAACGAATGGACTCTTAGAGCTATAAGATGCTAACCTTCATAAAAGCATCAATCTCAGAAGAAGGACGTATACCTCTCTCTTTCTCTAGTCGGTTCAGATCCTTCATGTAACCTGCGAATCGTATATCAAAAACTAAATAAGAGATATTGGACAAAAATCGACGTTAAGACATTAATATAATCACTGGTAATCAGCCAAAAGGATTCATAAGACTCAAGAACCTGCAAATCCTTCGCTTGCACCCTGACATCTCGCTGCAAAATCCAGCGTTTCACGAACAGTGAGTTCTGCAATATGATTATCTGTTTGACTAATATATGCTGAAGTCCTTTTAACATGAAACTCATCAAACTTCTCCCCATTGTAGGTGATAGTACCCGTTTTCTGTACATTAAAAAACAATGTTATCACAAATGCCTAAAATAGAGAATGTGTGAATATCAAATTACATGTCTACTTGAAACATGTGAGTAGTATGACTATCTCAAGCTAAAAATGCATGTGATATGATGAGCATAGTAAATAAATTCACGGGTTCCCAACCTTTAAGGCCTTATCAAGTTTCCCTGCTAGTGCACGAAGTAACGTAGACTTTCCTGATCCTGGAGGTCCCAATAGTAAAGTCATCCTACATGAGTTGAAGAATATAGCTTCTGTGAGTGTTAATGACGATTCATATGGTTTAATTCCAATCTAGACGAGTTTTTCATCTTACCTTCCTGGTTTGATAACCCCACTGATATCGTTCAAAATTGTTAGCTTGTGTTTTTTATGCTTAACTA
This sequence comes from Aethionema arabicum, assembly GCA_000411095.1. NCBI lineage: Eukaryota > Viridiplantae > Streptophyta > Magnoliopsida > Brassicales > Brassicaceae > Aethionema > Aethionema arabicum. The sequence goes on from KE153378.1 coordinate 79,922, forward strand.
TGCTTAAGCTGCTTAAACAATTCTACAGAAAAAGAGTTGCAGAATTAGAAACAACAGCGAAATCCACAGTTACGGGAAGAAAAAAAAACTCAAGCACGGAAGGAAATCACGAGAAACATAAATCAAAGAAGAGACACCTCAAGGAAATCACGAGAGACGTTAACCAAAGTCGGCAAGGCTCTTGTGCCAGCTTGAACATCGGCCACTATATTCAAATTCTCGAACCGGACTTCAATTTTCGGAACCTCCAATCCAACTCTACAATTACGCCAAATTAACCAAAAGAAGAAAATCATAAATCTCAGAGAAAAACCCAAAAATATATTAGAATAATAACATTCTGATTTAAATACGCTAACCCAATTCGTCACATATATGAGTTAATAGAAACAAACAAAAAACAGTAGAAACAGAGATTCTATTTTGAATAATAGAAACAATAACAGAGAATCTGAAACGATACCTATCGAGACGTTTCTTCACCGCCGAGAGGAGTTTGAAATTATCTTGATCGCTGGTGGCAAGCGCTTGACGAACAACTTGTTCGCGATCAGCACGATCCAGTTTCCTCACATCAATAGTCTGCACTATATTCCCATCGGCATAACCAGAAGACTGCGTCTGCGAGCGACGCAACACCGCTAAATAATTATTCCCTTGTCTCTGTGAAGGCAATCGCTCGATCGCAGCCCAGAGAAGATCTTGTTCATCCTGTTCCACTGTATCTGCATTCGAAGGTCTCGCAAACGACTCTCTCCCAGCCTCCACATCGAACTCGTAATACTCGCTCCCATTGGAAGCAGCCGCCATTGATTCGCTTAGATCAAACACGTAAACTTCTTTTCTCCGATCTGAGAAATAGCTTTTTCTCCTCCGAAAAATCAGAGATAGAAAGAGAGACGTCTCTGAATAAGTTTCTCTCTCGCTCTGTTATCAATTTATGATTCAGTTAGAGGTTTAAGGAGAAAATAAAGCATCACCTGATCCCGGGAATTTTGAAGCTGAGTAAAATGACTATATTACCCTTACTTCATTAGACACTTAAACGGCTTGCTCAGAGGGGTACAAAAGTAAAAACAACCAAAATGGTTTTTTCTTCTAGAAGGTCTTTTTTGGGTAATTGTTATTTTTATAAAATTTAAGCAAAGAATTACTAACAGTTTCCTTATTAATGTAAAAAAAAACGCGTTGACATTTATATAAAAGAAGAAGGTATGAGCAATTAATGATTTTAATATCGAATAATTACGATATTTTCTACGTTTAGACAAAGTGAATAGTTGGCATTAATGTTAAAACACCCTGCTGCTTTGCAGTGGCGGACCCAGAAAAATTATTGACTGGGTGCACTTTTTTTTATAACAAAAGTTGCACATTCCTTTTTAAAATTACTAAAATAAAAAAATATTATAATTAATATGATATACAAAAATCTAACTAATATTCATATATATATATATATATAACAT
>KE153378.1:81522-106690 GCA_000411095.1 Aethionema arabicum
TTTTGATTACGATAGAAAATATATTCTGCAATTATAATTTTAATGTAAAATATATTAATGCAGTTTTTTTAATTCAGACAATTATAACTGAAATTTAAAATTTAAAATAAAGAAATTAATTTAATAATTTATTTGATTAATATTAATTGAATATTTCCTTCTATTACTAAAAGCGATTTTAATTAAGGAAACGTTAATTGCGAAAAGAAAAATAAGTTAAGGAAACGTTAATTTACATTTACTAAAATAAATAGATTATAATTTGATGGGTTACGTATTTCTTTTGGTAAATATGGTGATTGTTTACTCAAAATAAAAAAATATAGAGATAATTGAAATCAGAACAAGGAAACAAAAATTAAATGGGTGCACTAATACAATTTTAGTGGGTGCACAATAGTAGATTAGTCATTAATTAACGAGTAATTAGTTAACAAAATTAAAAAATGAGTGGGTGCCCAAGCAACCAGTGGGGTTAACCTGGGTCCGCCCCTGCTGCCTTGTAACTTTCATACATTAGTTTCGTATTCAAATTTATTTTCTTATTTTTTAATCATTTCAAAAGTAAATTATATAACCGTTAACATTACGTAGAAATCTTCACAAATTTTATCTAACTTGTAAGCAATAATTGATAATATCACTAAAATATAATTTTCAACAAATAATTTTCTACCAATCGGATTAACAAAATTTATAAACACTTACCTTTTGATACGTTAATAGCTTCCCTTGTTGAGACTTAATTCATTGACTATCTAGCTCACCAATTTTATTTATAATAAATACTTTTTTAATATCTTAGTTAATTATTCTTACTTATTTTTTTTTTTTTCGCAATTATTCTTACTTATTCATAACCAAATTTTTCGTACAAAAAAAAACAAGTTAAATAACTGTTATTTAGGTAACAATAAGATATGTGTACAAAAAATAAAGTAACAATAAGATTATTTTTCTATATAATGAAATATATTTAGGTTTTTGAACAAAATTGTTTGCATATATTTTTTTTTAAAATTCAATTAGTTTAGATTTCGAATTCGTTTGTCTAAAAATGAACTTACAGTAACAATGGTGTTTTTTTTATTTATCAAAAAAAAAAATTTATCAAAAAAAAACAATGGCGTTTTCGTCTGCTCCTTTTCCTGCTTCTAGAAACTTCTGAACAGATTCTAAGTTAAAAAGAAGCAAACTTCACCAAAATAAAATCTTGCACAAACATTATCAAATCTTTGATCATCATCAATGAAAATAAACAGAAGAATTCAACGAAACAAATAAAAACTTTACATCAAAAGTATCCTACATTGTTTAAAACATGACAAGATTTGAAGAACACTGGACAACAAAAGCTTCAAGTAATAACCTAGCCAAGAAGTAAAACACCACACCCAACATAATTGATACAGGAAGAGCTGGTAATGCCTTTTGATACACAGCCAAAAGCAGCAAAGTAACTCCTAAACCAGCAATAATCGCCAAGTAGCAAGCATAAACCGTCATCAAATCATACATTGCAGCTCTTCCAACCAAAACACTGTAAAAAATGAAATCTCCAAGCCCTAATTTGATTGCACCTGATGATCCTAACCCAATCCCTTCCAAGAAATTATCTGTAGATTCAGATTCATCTCTCTGTTCAATCAATGGCACAGATATCTCAGATTGTACACTCAAACCAACAGATTCTTCTTCTGTTCTTACCACTCTTACTTCATCTCTATCTGCAGTCTCAATGTCAGTGGAATCATCTTGGTTTGATCTTCTTCCTCTCCAAACTCTTCTTTGAACCAAATTGGAGTCATTTCTGATTACAGGACGAGCTTCATAGACCAAAGCAGGGATATCTTCGTCTCTAGATATGGCCATTTCAACAAGTAACCGTAATGGTCCAACAGGTAAAAGAACAGCAGCGATATCGTATAATGCTAAAGCAACAAGAAGGGTCCAAGTAGTCCATTCAGGTAATAACGTGAAAAAGTAAGCAACTAAGACACCAATCGATACTAAGTAGCCTTGTGTGATGAAAATTGAAAATTTTGACATGAATACAGCGAATACACCAACAATGGAGAAATTGAAGAGAATGATACCAAATGTGATGCAATCGATTGGGATTCTGAAACTACTAATTAAGAATACAGAGATTTCACCGCCTAGATTTGCTAAAACGATAAAAGCTGAAAACCCCATGTAGTATTTTAAGAACTTAACGCATCTGAGATAAAATAGAAGGACGAGAAGGAAGGTTGCGACTGTAATAGCAGCCACGAAAACGAGGGAATTCAAAAAGGCACCTACGAATTTGTCCCAGGAGGAATCGGAATCGCTCTCAGCGTAAGCTGCGGTGGCTATGGAGGAAAAAGAGGCGGATGAAGAGTCGGAGTTTAGTACACAAACGAGAAGAACAACTGAGAACATACATATTGAAACAGGTGTGACGATTCCGATGATTTCTTCGCCTAATGACTCTAGAATGCTTCTTGGTCTCTGGTTTCGATCCATCGGTTACAGTTCTCGCCGGTCAAATTCGATCAGAGAACTTAGACAATCTCCAATGGTTTTTCTTATTTTCCCTTTTAAGGGAATCTCAAAATAGGGGAGTGTTTTGCTCCAATAGTTCCTCCTATTTTCTTTATAAAAATACAATAAAAATATATAATAATTTGATGTGACAAATACTTAGATAAAAATAGAGAAGGTGAATAGTATTCCCTCAAATTTAAGGGAACCATTGGAGATGTCCTTAAGGATCACAAGAAGTAAAAAATCATCCTTGCCATTTTCAGATATTTCAGTTTTCACTTACATACGACACCGTTTTGGTCAGAAGAAATAGAAAATAAATTATTTATTATTTTTAATATAATATCACCAGAAATCATTACAAGAACACTGACCATGTCTAAAATGGTGAAAACGATACCTATCTCTCACTATAATCTCTCGATCATAAAGCTGAGATATTAATTTAGCAACTGAGTGACAATCTCCACATACCCTAAGATTCTTGATGACTCGAATCGCCTTAGGCTGCTCTGTTGATATTAGTCCATAACATATCGCCAGTTTCTCGCTATGTAATGTTAATGATTGTTCCTTGATTTCTTCTTCATCAATAATCTGCAAAACCTGTGACATTTCTGGCTCATAGCCACTCGATTTCAATCTCTCCATAACTTCGTGTAACTTGGAATACACTTTTTCAGACATTGGGTGTTCGTTATCTCCGGAAAGAAACTCGTGAATCATGCCATCGACTTCGATTGAGCTGCAGCCTGGTTCTTTCTTTAGTCCAGTGACTCTCATGTGCTTCCTCAGCTCAGAGACGTTGTCCCATTTCCCTAGTTTAGCGTATATGTTTGATAAGAGCACATGGGCACCATCGTTTCTAGGTTCCAGTTCAAGCAAACGGGTACAAGCCATTTCAGCAAGATTCAAGTTTCCATGGATTTTACAAGCTCCAAGAAGTGCTCCCCAGACAGAAGTACTTGGTCGAAACGGCATTGTTTCTATGAAGTTTACAGCTTTTTCTAGATAACCTGAGCGACCAAGAACATCAACTAGGCAAGCATAATGTTTATCCTCAGGGATTATACCATATGTTGATTCCATTTCGTCGAATAATGACTCAGCTTGTTCAACTAAACCGGTATGGCTACAAGCACAGAAGACATTGGTGAACGTTACACCGTTAGGCTTAACATTAGCTTCTTGCATATTGAAAAACATATCAAAAGCTTCACGCCCACATCCATGCATTGCTAAGCCACCAATCATGGAACTCCAGACAAAAACATCTCTTTTCTCTACAGAGTTAAAGACTTCACGAGCTTTTTCTAGATCTCCGCATTTCGAATACATATGAATCAGTGCACTTGTAACGTGGAAATTTAATCTAATGCCATGCTTTTTGATGTAGTTATGGATCCATCTGCCTACATCTAGAGCCCCTACCTGGGCGCAAGCTGATAGAGTACTTACTAGAGTGATGTGGTTAGGCCTTGTGTTCTTCTGAAGCTGCAGCTCGCGGAACACTTGCAATGCCTCGTTAGGTTTAGCATTCTGCTCATAAGCAGATATAAGAGCATTCCAAGCAACAATGTCTTTGTTAGGCATAGAGTTAAGAACATTTCTAGCTGCTTCGTAATCTTCTAAATTAGCATACCCATCAAGCATTGTTGTCCATGTCACATTATCTTTCTTCTCCATTGCATTGAACAGCCTTTTTGCATCCTCTAAGCTTCCACACTTAATGTACATATCAAGCATTGCATTAGCCAATGTCAAGTTCATGTTTACCCTGTGTTCTTCGATGTATGAACAAACCTGCCTCCCAATCTCTAGATTTCTTATCTTGGTACAAGCAGACAAGACACTAACCATTGTCACATGACTTGCTTTTATGTTCTCTGACTCCATTTTCCTAAACAGCTCCAAAGCCTTATCTGGAGAACCTTTTTGCACAAACCCTGTAATCATCGAATTCCACGAAACCACGTCCTTTTCTTGGATCGTAGTAAACACTTTACAAGCGGAATCTAAATCCTCGCAAGAGAAATAACAATGTATCAAAGAATTTGCAACAAAAACGTCACGCCCAACTGCTCCCTTAATTGCCATCCCATGAAGGGATTGACCTAGAGACAAACACGAAACTTCTGCAGCTGCCTTGATAAGGAAAGGGAAAGTGTATTTGTTCGGGTAATACTCACTCTCTGAAAGCATATCCAAGAAAACCCATATGCTCCGCACAGGATCTGATCCCGAAGCATAAGCACGGATAAGAGTGTTCCAAGTGAAAGAATTCGGTTGAGGAATTTCATCAAACACCTTACAGGCATACTCAAGACTCGCGAAAGGAGAGAGCGCAGCGACAGCAAATAGCTTACTAACTGTGTAGGTTTCAGAAAAGAGACCTGTACGGAGCATATGAGCATGGATTTCCTTCAGCTGTCGAATGTCAACACATCGGTCTATAAGAGAGATAGTCTGGCGGGAGCGTTCATTAATGGAGGCTGGTTGATTCGAATTCGGATTCGGATTCAGACTCGGGTTAGAAAAAGCTGGCTGACGTGGCAGAGAAAGAGGTTGTGCCGTGGCGAAGATAGCCATAACTCTCGTTCCTTCCTCTTCTTACCTTTTCTTACATTACAAAGCAGAAATTTTTGTCTAAATTGTCCTAAAATTCTCTGTGTTTTAATATTTATCTGGTCTTCAATCAAAAAAAAAAAACATTATTTTATTATTCGTTGTTTTTTTCTGATAAGAAAAAAAACAACAATCGAGTGAAACGACGACGTTTACAAACCATCGTCAGTTAACTGGTCAATGAATCTATCAACCGCAAGAAACGAAGATCCGTCTTTCACAGCTTGTTTTGCCGCATCTGCTATAGCATTGAGTTTCTTCCTGGGCACATCATCACCATCCATTAAAGATCGGACGGCTCCAGCGATTTCATCAGCAGTTACAATTTCTCCATCGGCCCAAACAAAATCAAGCCGCATCCCTAAAGCCAGTTCAAGCTCTTTTACCATTGTGAAGGCATTTAGCTGCTGTTCAGCGTACATAGGCCACGTCACGATTGGGACACCAAACCACATACTTTCTAGTGTTGAATTCCAACCACAGTGAGACACAAACCCTCCTATTGATTTGTGGCTTAAAACTTCCACTTGAGGAGCCCAACCACATACTAGGCCCCGATTCATGACCCGGTTTTCAAACCCGTCTGGTAAGATTTTGGATAGGTTTTTTTTAGCCGTCGGGTCTGTTCTGATTGACCATAGGAATTTGCAGCCGACACGCTCTAGGGCTTGAGCTACCTCCTTAATTTGCGGCTCAGAGAGGTTTTTCATGCTTCCAAAGCAGAGGAATAGTACCGATGACTTAGGTTTATCGTCGAGCCATTTTATGATCCGGTCTCGCTCCACTGGGTCTGGTTTCGGGCATGGACGATCCTTTGAGCAGAGAATCGGGCCGATAGGGTAGACGGGTGGGTAGTTATCCGGACGATGACTGAAGTATTCAAAGGCGTTAGGCTCGAGAGATGTGAAAGAATTGACCAAAATGCCCTTGGCTTCAGGAAACCTCTCTGCTATCTCCACCGTTGCCTCGTAACTCTCTCTCGTGAACAGACCTGGTGGTAAAACCCTAGTAGGCACGGGTTTGACGAAACCAGGAACCGGATTTAACTCATCGCCAGAGCTCCGGTCAAACTTCGATGCGATTCTGCGATGCCTCTCCGGAAGGTACTTCATCAGACCCAAGAATCCAGCACTACACGTCAGGAAAATGTAAGAAGGAAGGTTAAACTCTTTACCTACATCCATCAAGGGGCTGCAAAATAAATCGAGAACCAATCCAGCAACGCGAACTGAATCAGATTTGTCACGTGAAGACAGGAGAGTGGAGAGGGCGTCTCTGGCAAAGGGAACTATTTTCTTGACAAACTCTAATATGTAAGCTTCAGAAGCTTTCACAAAGAGCTCCATTGGTGGAGGGTCTTGAACGTCAGGCAAGGTAACAAGGCGGATGCGAGAGCCTGTATTGGCTAGGGACTGAACAAAGGCATCAGTCTCCGATCGAGGGATAAAGGGTAAACTCCAATGGAGTATGGTTATGGTGTGGATCCGACTAGGGTCGTGACTTATCAGACGTTTCGCAAGTTCAATGGTCACGAGAAGGTGACCAGTGATCGGAAACGGGACGAAGATGAGCTCAGTCTCCTGCTTTCCCATGTTTTCTGATTTCCTAAAACTCGAAAGTCAAAAGGAAGAGATGAGTGTATGCTGAATATGTCACCACTTTCTACTTTTAGTTGACATACTGCCAAAGATCCTTCCTTTTGGCCATTATTTAAATGTTTTATTAGAACAACGTGAGGAGATAAAATCATCAATGCTCAGTCATGTTGTCCGTAGCTGGAATTGGTTGGACGTCAGATCTGTGATTTGCTTGCAGACAAAGTGGTCAGAATCAAACAAACCCCAATAATTGTAGCAGAGATAAGGGCAATTTAGCCTCTTAGCGTTACTGAATCAATAATAAGTAGCCACATCCCACTTGGCTCTTCCCCCATAGCTCCTGCTGAATAAACCTCCTTGAACTCTTCAGTCAATCTTTAATTAAAAGAAATTATGAAAACAATCAAAGAAAATTTAATTGAAAGATGTTCTCAAATGTCTCAACTCAATGTTATATAAGACCAAACTCAGAAATTACTGCAAGACTTACTGTGTCCTCGTGAATCGTTCTGTCAAAACAAAGCAGATTCGTACAGAAAATGGTGGGTGGGTAAATACCAAAGAAAGGAACAAGGTTCAAAGCTAGGACATGGTTCCTATTACGTCCTGTAAGAATTTTTCAGTAGCAGCAAAAGAAGATCCACCATTTAATGTAGCTTTTTGTGCCATCTGCGAGATATCTTTCAGCCTCTTCCTCACCACATTATCTTTCTTCATTACACAACGAATGGCAGTCTCTATCTCATTTGCATTTACAACCTCACCGCTCTGGAATCTGTAATCCAGCTTCAATTCCACAGCAAGATTCAGTTCTTTCGCCATCAGAAATGCATTGAGCTGTTGCTCAGCATACATAGGCCAGGTCACAATTGGCACACCAAACCACAAACTCTCAACTATTGAGTTCCATCCACAATGTGAAACAAAACTTCCCACTGCCTTATGGGCCAATATTTCCACCTGCGGACACCAGCCACATAACATTCCCCGTCCACTGACACGATCAAGGAATCCCTCCGGCAAAAGATTATCAGGGCTTTCATTTCCCACCTCTTCAGTGCGAAACGACCAGAGGAATCTGGACTGACATAGCTCAAGTCCATGTGCTATTTCCTTCACTAAAGGACCTCGCAGCCTACCCATACTACCAAAACAAAGGAATACAACTGATGCGTCAGGCTGGTCATCAAGCCATTTAATCAACTCGTCACGACGGGCTAGGTCCTGATCTGGATGAGCGTGAGCCTTCGAGTCAAATATGGGGCCAACTGCATAAACAGTAGGGTAGTTTTGTTCATGGAGGAAATGATTCAAAGAGAATGGCTCAATATCAAATGAGCTATTCACTAGGATTCCCTTAACCTTGGTGAACAATATGGCCAGCTTAACGTAGGCGTCATAACCATCTTCAACAAACAGAGCTGATGGCAGAACTTTCGTGGGAACAGGGTTTGCAAAGCCAGGAATTGACAGCATCTCTTCAGAGTTTCTTACAAATGTCGAGGTATCTTTCCTATGTCGATCTGCTAGATACTGCATCATAGCTAAGAACCCGGCATTTGTGGTCAATAACACATAACAAGGGAGGCCTACATCGTTTGCAATCTCAATCATAGGAAGACAGAAAAAATCAACAACTAATCCTTTGACAGTAACTTCATCCGAAGCGTGGGAAGATAAGATATCGATGATTATATTTCTCACGAGAGGGATATTTTTCTCAACCATTGTGTAAACATAGGCTTCTACAGACTGTGTAGCAAGAGTAGATTTATCCTCTAACTCAGGAACATCAATGAATCGAACACAGGGTAGAGAGGATTCAATTGATCTAACATAAGTATCCAGCTTAGACTGACCTTGTAGCTTCATCAAGAGGATAGTGATACGGATCTTATCATCCATGCCAATCAGACGCCTAGCAAATTCAAGAAACGGAACAAGATGTCCAACAGTCGGAGTTGGGATGAAGATGAGCTCTACCTGCTTCATCTCAACAAAAAAATGTTATCCAGATAAGTTTGATCTTTCCTCTTCACAAGCTGTCTTGGATTGAGAAGAACAATCTACAAATCAAAGAAGAGAATTAGTCAACTTAGGCTTTTAACTTAGCTTAACCATAGAACTAGTTACTTTCCATCTCGATACCGACCCCACAGTGAAATCATGGCGTGACACCTAACGGTGAGGTGGTATTCGCAGATTCGAGAGAAACTTTAATTTAAAATAAAAGATCATGGCCCAGAAAGTTTGACCTGCAGATGAAGATGATAGCTAACAAATGGTTTAAGTGGGTTCCACAACCAATATGTACCTGCTTCCCCCAATGTCGTTTACCTCATTTTCAATACATTGTTTCAATGCAAGCAGTGATCAATCACATGGCACGAAATCTACAAAATCAGTATAATCAAAGATTGCGAAAATCAATAATCCGATCTGAAAATAGGAGAGTGAGAATCCGGGAACTCATTATGGTAACATTACCTGGCATATTGGAGGGGTTTCAGCTCGGTAGAACCGTCACAGAGACCATATACTCTAGAAAACCCCACACTGTTTGTACTTTTTTGGAGCAACAAAACTCAAACTCATCCAATCACACAAATCAAAACTTGTTGAATTGATCAAATTTTAGGCAAATACATCGAACTTATACAAGCTGAATGACAAAAGTGATCCTAATACGGTAGATAAGAGGAAGTCACTGAATCGAATAAGATGGAACGATGAAGATAAATCTAAAGAAAGGGAGAAATCGAGAACTTCAGGCATAAATACATGACGACAAGGTACAATTACAGTATGATTGAGCAGGGAGATAACATTCCAGAACACTATGGCGATATTGAGACAAAATCAAACATAGCATTAAAGTGGGGGGAAAAACCCGTAGTGGTAGCGCTGTTATCACCGCCTGTGATCGTAATCAAGGACCTCGGAATCCGTCACCGACCGCGAGTGCTGCACGATCGACCGTCCGATTGAATTGATCCACTCTTCCTTTTCCTTCTCGTTGTCGGCGATGAAGAACATAGTATATCCGCCGCTGGAGAGCTCGAAGGCGAAGGGCTTATTCACGACGTCCTCAGCTCCCTTGACGGTAAGACAATCTCCAACAGAAATCACACCCCGTGGAATAGATCCACGGGTTCCAGCTGCGGCTTGATCCTTAAACCAGAGGAGCTTACCACGCTTGAGTACAAACCAGCGTCGGCGCCAGGTCTTTATGTAATCGCCTTGCTTCGTCAACCATCCAGCACGCTCAGGCGCGGACCAGTATTCGATCCCTTCGTAATCCTCCCGGTTCGGATCCTGTCCCGTCGCGATTCGCCATAAATTCTCCATCCTTTCGTAAAATCTCACAAGTTCTCGTCTCAACTAACTATCTGGCAATATCTAGCCGAATTTAATCTTTATCTTAGCTATTGATGATTCGATTCAAGAATCGGTCCTACCCAATTTCTACTAAACGCAGCGTTTTGATCACTCTTTGAAAGAAGTCGGTCGCTGATGTAGCTCTTTGCGTTTTATTGGCCACGCAAGAAAATATCCAAGGCCTCATTTTATTAGCGATTAGATGGGCTTATCGGTACAAAAGAACAAATAAAACATAAACTCGATAGATTTGGTATATAAATAAAATTGAAATCAACAATTGCATTATTTAGAAGTACCATGAACAGAGCAACTTTTGGACCGACAATCCCCAACCTTTGTTCACTGGTCCTAACTTCTACTACTCAAAATCCAATCAGATAACTTAATCCTGAAATCAAACGTATAAAGTAAAAACCTGGATGTGTGTATTCAGACATTGTTTATGCGATTGCGAGGTGAAATGGGAACCTCAGGTCTCTCAAGGAAGGAAGATTCTGCTAGATCAATGGCTCGGCCAAGAGCTGCAGCTTTGTTCTCACACTCTCTCTGCTCTTCGTCAGGGTTACTATCGGCAACAACCCCAGCTCCAGCCTGGATATGAGCTATCCACTCACGACGTCTTTGAGGGTGCTTGTAAGAGTACATTGTGTCGTAGAGTGAGTTTGTGGGGAATACCAATGTTCTGAGAGACAGGGCAATGTCCATGTCTCCGTTAAAAGAGATGCCTCCAAAGCCACCACTGTACGGACCACGCCTTGTTACTTCAAGTTTATCAATCAGCTCCATGGCTTTAACCTGCATCAATGTGATAGATCATGGTTAATGCATAACAAGTATGTTAAATTCGTATTATGGAGCTATGTTATTGAGAGAACCTTAGGAGCTCCGCTGACTGTTCCTACGGGAAGTGCAGCTCTAAGAGCGTCCCAGCTTGTTAAATGATCAAGTAAATCACCTTTTACCTGAAAAGAGTGAAACATTGTTTAGAATGACATAAGCTTTGGAGTTTAAAGTTTGTTTGCTTGTAAAATGCAGAGGGAGCATACCGTGGAGCTTATGTGCATGACATGAGAATACCGTTCAACGTTCATGAGCTTCTCAACCTCTACAGAACCAGGCTTTGAAACCTGAGATCACAAGAAAATGCGATAAAATAAATGTAAGGCTTAGGAACTGCATCTCAGCATCCAAGAAAGGTTAAAGACTGAAAAGGAAAATCAAAGTTTAGCAATGATAGAGTGATGAACCTTGCCAACATCGTTTCTTCCCAAATCAACAAGCATAATATGCTCTGCACACTGTTTTTCATCGCTTAAAAGTTCTTTCTCCAGCATTGCATCTTCTTTAGGTGTCTTTCCTCGTCTAATAGTACCAGCAAGAGGACGATTGGTAATTTTCCTCTGTAAGGGAAGGAAAACACACATTGAGCCATTTACTTGTGAACGGAGAAGATAAGTTTTACCGATTAAGGGAAGCAATGGTTAGAGGAGACCTTTTTCGACTGTAACAATATTTCTGGACTTGAAGCGACTAATATGCATCCTCTGGCCTGTAAGTTTAACAAACGTATAAATCTACAAATTTAGTAATATCCAATTATCCATCTTCAGAAAAGATAACCAAAAAGGGAGTATACCTGTAAATAAGCCATGTATGGACTTGGATTAACAATCCTAAGAGCTCTATATATCTCAAATGGGTCTGCAAATGTCCGCCTTTCAAATCGTTGACTAAGAACTATCTGGAAGATATCCCCAGCCAGGATATGTTCTTTGGCTTCCAACACTGCATTCTTGTATGCCTCACTAGACATAGTTGACTTCTCTAATTTAGGGCCGAATAGTTGAGTGCGTAGTTTTATGAAACCCGTAGGCATCCTGGGGCTGTAATCAACGTAAACAAACATGATCAAAATGATTTATAAATCAGAGACAAAAGATTCAGAAACTGGTAGAATGATCAACTCACGGTTTTTGGTCTTGAATTCTAGACGTTAGAGATTCCAGCCTATCCATTCCTTCTGAAAAGTTATCTTCAATAGAGAGATTCTTATCTATCCTTACCCAATGGATCACATATGCTGTCTATGAAATAAAGAATAATTACTCCATGAATGTTGGGATCATAAACAAACTATTCCCACTGTATATACCTTCTGAACATGATCAAACACAATCACGTCATCATAAAGACCCAAATGAACATCAGGAAGATTTCTATCATCCTCTGGAGCATTTGAAAAAGGCAGCTTCTTCTTCTCAACATAACGCACAGTGTCATACGAGAAGTATCCAACCCAACCACCTGGTTAACAAGAGAGAAAACCTTCATCAATGTCCATATCAGCCTATCAAAACTGTAATTCATATAGGTTTCTTCACTTACCGCAAAAAGCTTCAGGCAATTCATCAGTACGTTGTGGATTCCATTCCTCCATGATTTTTTGAGGAACCATCATGGGATCTTCTACCTCCTCTTCTGTCCTACGTCCAGCTCCATGGTCCATCACAGTAACAACATTTCCCTTTGCCACGATTTCTATCGTTGGTTGAGCTCCAACTACACTATACCTCCCCTAAGAAAGTTATCCACACCAGTGATATATAAAATTCAAATCATGGAGCCAAAAAGAACTCAAAACAAGAGGAAGAAATGAAAACATTGAAGCTTACGATATTGGAAGCTTCAAGACCAGGCTCCACTGACTCGAACAAGAAGCTAGGAGCATCTCTATCGTCTTCTTTCACCAAACATCGATAGGCAAGTACCGGGGTTAAATGATCTGAGAATACAGTTCGGTATAGAGGAACTAAATTTCCCTTTGCCGCTGCTTCCTTGAATTTTGTTAACTGGTCATCTGATAAATCTGCGGGAATAGTTAAACTCGATCATTATATCTAAACAATAAAGAGTGGCTCTCTCATGGCCGGAACAATACTTCAATTGCGGCGCTTACAGAGAAGGGTTTAGTATACCTAATGACGGAGAAGATGAAGAACAGCATTTAATAGAACGAAGACACGATGTCGCGTTGCAGACTCGAAGGCCATTTGATCGGGAGATAAATGCTCCCCCATCGATATGAAGAGTGGAAACCGACGGGGAATCCACAGAAGACGGAAACCGGAGCGAATGAGGAGTTAGTGACGGCGCGTGACGGTGACTAACGGCGACGGACTCAACTGCAGTGAAACTAGATTTAGGGGAGAAGATAGAAACGGCCTGCATCTCGGCGATCGCCTCGATTCAAGTCTTCCGTTAAATCTTCCGGTGTAAAGAAAAAAAACACATTTCAAGGTTTAGGTAGGTGACTTGGACGATATTTATATTTTAAATTATCTTTTTTTCTTTTATTTTTCCATTAAATAAATATCCACCCATAATTTCCGCTTTGATATTAATTACGATTATTCGCTACACATACAAACCAAATTCATACAAAAACAAGCATAACAATATCATTTGGATTTAAGGTTATAAAAGAATATTTGTTTTGTTCACACATCTATATAAAACAATTTACACGAGTTTTTACTTCACTGAGTTGTTTCTCTTATATTTTGTAAAGAAAATGTAATGAATGAAGTAATTCGACGGTATAACTCAGTGACGCAGCTTTTTTTCTCTTCCGCGTGACATTGTTTTGTAAGGACAAGTTGTGTTCCTATGTGGATATGAAACTTGATCACAGAAGACAGTTACGGAAGAATCGAATTTCCTGTTATGTAATTAACAGAGATGGTAAGGTTTATATTTGCAAAGAGTTTGGTTAATTGTAATTAGTTTGGGGATTAACATAAGTGTTTATTACCTTAAGAGCAAATGCGATGTCTGCTTCACCTACCCTTAGGCTCACTCTCTTTAACTTATCTTGGCGAGCCTGACTGAGTTTTACAATCCCCTGGTGCCAAAACAAAATGATTGTTAGAATCAAATGACTCATGTCTGATTTAAGATAAAAGTGCGTTGTTTCTTAGTGGTTTTCTAGGAGTTAGTACCTGCTCGTTTAGTACTGTACACATGTTAGTGAACTCTGTGATTCCAGCTGGTGTGATCATCGAAGATTTACAGATTTCAAGGTATAACTTATTCAGCTGCATTGATATGAGTATATGAGTATTTCACAGTACATTGTTGTGGTTAATTCATGAAGCTGTGTTTGTGTATAGTTTCATGTGAAGAAATATTACCTCAGCAATGGTTGTGTCCTTTTTGCTTCCTCGGAATGCCTTTGCTGCAGAACAGACTATGATCTACAAGGTTTCAATAGAAGCATTTGATTTCAGTCTACTACTTACATATAGGTCTTCTTAGCCACTAAACTAAGTCAAAGAACGATATAAACACCAATCTTGACAATTCTTTATGTCATAGAGATGTGTCAAAGGTTGGTTAGGGACGAGATGTACCGGATAACGCTGTAATTTAACATATTTTTTGTATTGGTATAACTTACTTGTTGGTGTTGAGGAAGAGACTGGATGGTGTCCACTACCGGAGATTTAAACGTCTTGGACAGCGCAGTTACCATATGATCCATCTTAACCTGTAGAGTTAAAGACGATAACAATTAGGGAATAAGGCAACGGGTTCCGTGGATCCTTGATATCGCATTGTAAAGTCATTGAACTGGGCAATTTACAGTCAAATACTAACCATATGATCATCCGGAACTGGGGCATGTGGTTCTTGAGCTGTTGATTCTCTAACTTCTGTTTCTAAAATTTCTAGAGCGCTCCTGGAAATCGAATCAATGTCAAAAAACTGGAAGAATCACCTCTTAGGGTAATGGTTTCACGAATACTTTTACAATATTTATGCTCTTCACTACTCGTCTTATACACTACAAGAGACAAAATAATCGAAAATAGAATTCACCTGCAGACACATAAAGCCTTTCTCATGTCTCCTGATGCAGCTGATACTTTCTGGCACAACACAAAAAAATTACAAACTTCAATATAAAGATCAAAAAGAAAGTATGGTTTACTCAATTTGGACAAGAAATGACGTGTGTATTCTTACTCTGGCACAAATCTCCAAGGCTTTTGATTGAAAAGCAACAAACGGAAGTGTCTGTCAGAGCAAAGTGATGGAAGTAAGAATTTAAGATCAACATAAAACATACTTGGAATTGGGATAGTGGATATCTTCCTACAGTTCTAGAGTTCTGAAAGTTAAGTTTTGTTATAGGCAAGCACGCCATTTTCCCAAAAATTCCTTGACTACGAGTTGCTCTGAAGCAGAAAAATAAATGAATCCTTGGTTGACAATGGTATAGACAATCCTAATGTACTTAAGTTCATCCTAACATACTTAGTCAGATATGCATCTTTTAGCAAAGGCATCTTATAGCACAAATTTAAGGTAGACTTACCGCAAGCCTCTCCTGCAGTATCCGGAGAATTTGATCCTTGGAATAGGCACGGAAAGTGACAACTAAAGGTTTGCCTGCACAAATTGAACAAGTTAGAAATAAGAGAGTAAACTTAACCTTTATTCTTCATCAAAGCGATGGAAAATACTTTGTTGAAAGAATAAAGTTTCAACGGTAGGCAATGATGGAAAAAATCTTACAATTAAGAGACTTCAATTTCGGGAGAAAACGATCTGCAAGATCGATTGCATTTGCTACTCCTGGAAATCAAATAAAAAAATAAACTTACAAATTATATAACTAGAGGGAACTAATGCAAATATGGACATGAATCTATTAAGTTAGAAACGGTACCTATAAGTATACATCTTGAAAATGGCAAAGTTGTGAGCATAAAAAGGTCATGAAGAACTCCACGATCTTTTGTGATCAAGTAATCCATCTCATCTGCAATTATTAGCCTGCAAATAATGTTTGAATAAGGAATTAATGCAACTCTCTTTAAACCTCACTGAACATCATCAAATCACAACAAAAAAAATCACACACAACCGTACATCATATTGGAGCTGGAAGATTGTTGCTTTTGAGAAAATAAGTTCTGAAGTTGTTGAAGAGGCGAAGAGGAGCCAATTGCTTTTTTTCCGGGCACTATTTTATCAAGTATCTAGAAACAAAGTAACTCAATAAACAACGAAATACATTGAAATGGATCAAAGAAGAAGGAAGTATCTAATTGGAGAAGGCATTACCTTGCAGAAAATATCCGTGGACTTTGTCAATGACGTGCAATTAATTGGAACTGTTTCTGGGCAAGGCAAACCCGCCTGACAGAATTCATGATAGATTAGCCTTTATAATTATTGATTCACAATAACTACAAGTTTTCATAGACACGATAGTAATACCTGATTTGCCCAGTCATCAACATGTTGTCTTACTTTCTCCATCGATAGTGACTTCCCAGTTCCAGGGCAGCCGCATATGTACAAACTCCCAGCCTTCTGCTGTTCTATGCTACCTTTTACAAACTCAAAAACCCCTCTTTGCTCATCCTCCCGGCAAACAATAGTTGACGGTGCCTTCGACACGTGTAGTGCCTCCTTAACAGCTTGCAATTGGTGTTCATCTGTGCGTTAAAATAAACCAATCAACTAACAGAAAGAGATAGAATCAATAAAAGACCGAAGAATCTAAAGGATAGTTTTACCTCTAGGGTTCCACTTAGATTTAACATCAAAACAATCATGTAGGCTTTTCACGGCCGATGTCACAGGACTTGTCAAGTTCCCGTTAGAGTCTTCCTTAATTTCCTGCAAACGGATAACCAGTAAGAAATAGTTTTACGTTAAAGGAAAAAAACTCATTCTAACGGTCAACGGAGGTCTGGACTAAGTAGTATAGGGGATACGATAGCCAACAAACAATATCAATAAATGCAATCGGATTACTTATTTGGGAAATCCACAAACCCTAACTAGGGGGCACGGCTTAGCGAAACAGAAGTAAGAACAATAAACTCATAAATTACCACATCAGGCGTCTTAGAAGTTGAGGCACCGCTTCGTCGAGGAGATTTCCATTTCATCGGCGTATGGAGCACCGCAGTTACCACCTCCACAGTAGATTCAGACCTCAACTTCCGTTTCCTAGGAGTGTCAACAGCGGCGGATCTACATCCCCCGGTACTCTCCGGTCTAACACCGACGCAAGGGGACGAACTAGATCCAGCGATAGTAGGCATCGTAGGTTAATAGAAAAAGAGACAAAATAGGCGGGAGATCGAGATCCAATCGAATTGAAGAATCAACCTCATCCCTCATGGTCGATTATGGTTGGTTTTTAAGGGATATCGAAAGAGGAATTGAAAAAAAAATGAAAAAAGAAAAAAAAAACAGAAGAGGGAAAATGGAAGTAGCGGGAAAACAAAATCACACGCGACATTTTTTGGCCGCCTGAATTTATTCGGCGCTGTTTTGAACCATCGGCTTCGCGGCAATTGTACTACACTTGAACCATTCTTGGGCCTTCATTTAGGCCCACTAAGGGCCTGCTTTTCGAATTTAATAGCCGTTACCAATATCTTATTCAAAAAATATAATAAAAAAATCACCATACAGAAATATTAGATAAAATTATTTTTTCACGGAATATATTTATAAACTCACATTATATATATATATATATACAAAGAGGCTATGTATGAATGCGCTTATATTCATTTTATTTAATATATCACAAAAATTTATATACCATCCAACATATTAGATATATCTACACAAAAGAGGACGTGGAGATATTTTTTTGATATATCTTGTTCATCAAAATATTTCAAGAACAATGATATCCACATAAATCGAACATATCATATATAAATATATATCATACGATATGTAGACAAAAATTAATAAATGTATAAAGGAAAAAATTTGATAAATATTCGTAGAGAGAGATAAGAGAATGAGAGAGTGTTAGCCGTTAGAGCGTCTCTCTCCTCTTCATTGTCAATTTGGCTATAGCGTCTTACGAAAAGCCACCATGTGAAAGTAAACCATTTTCTTCATTTTTATTACTTTATTTTTATACGGTTTAGTTACATATCTAATTTTTTTTTTTGTAACACATCTAATTATTTTATTTAAATCCTTTATTATAAACAAAAAAAAATCGAGACTTCTTTAGTTTAAAATATACGTCACTTAAGTCCTAACTAATCTCACGTTTTAGACATGCGATATTATATGTAAAGAAGTTAATTGGTGTGTAAGTTTTTATATTAATTAATTCCTCAACGGTGCTAAATTTGATAAATTAAAGTGGACTGCCCATCATATCAATCTCGAGGCTCAACAATATCACATGCTGTTTTCTAATTTTTTCTCTTTGTTTTATTTTACACTCCATAAATTATTAAAGACATTTTGCGTTTATTTTTTCTATTTGTCTTAAAACTATCTATAGTGTTGTTTGTCGAGTGCCTACTTTAATTACATTATAATTATAAATTTATGATAATAGAAAGAAAAAAAAATTATTCATATTTCACAAAATCCAAACACAAACCTTAATATTATCATTTCAATTTTATGGGCCATATTAAGAAGCGACTAAACGAGAATATCTAAAGTGGATCCCACAGTTGGACGGTCCATTATAAAAGATGAATAAAACTACTCTATTATTCTAATAAAAAAAACGAACATAAACTTCCAATTTTCTGCCTAATTTAACAGACCAGATCAAATAATTTATCATGTGATAGTGATACTATTGATAATTACCATAACGTATTTATAAATTGCAAAGAGTATTGAATGTTTACTGTCTTAAATAAAATGTTTTGAACAATACATTGGTCACATCCGATTTATATCTAAAAGTTAAAACCTGTCCATGTCTATGCAAAATTATTATAGTAATGTATGAATCTTTCTCGACGGTCCATTCATAGAACAGAAATTAAAAAACAAAGGATGAGAGAAAAGATTCCACCGTACGTGTTATAAATGATATATTGGAATTTATTATTAGGGAGTGAATAAAATATAGTTATATTTATGCAAGGAGATCTGAGAGAAGAATCCAAATGAATATGAACCGTTAAAAAGATCAGAGCCGTCAATTCGTCACCCTCTTCTAACGTCGCTGTCTTAACGACGTCAACTTACGGCAGATTATTAATTGCTTCTCTCTCTTCTTCTCCGTCGTCCGTTCTTTACCCATCAAGATTCTTTCGTCTTTTCAGTTTTATTTCTTGTTTTAATTACTCAGATTTTTCTATTTATACTTTTATAAATGTTGTTATGTTATTTTCATAATATCGCATTGATATATAGTAGAAATATCTTGTTTATCCACTATATTAGAAAAAATGTATGTATTACATTTGAGTTTAAAACTAATTTTTATTATTTAATCTCAAAACAATTATTTTTATAAAAAAAAATTAATTTAATTGTGTTTTTGAAAAATTTTAAAATTATTATTAAATAACTTAGAAAAATAAGACTTTTATCATATCATTGAAGAACTTAAATTTCTTTTTAGATTGTTCCAATAATAAAAAAATAACTCATTTCAAATATTTAAATTTCTTTAAAAAAAAATATAAATAAAATTTAGAGTTTGATATTTTTTAAATAATTTGTCCCCTACGGCTCAAACTAGTATATAACAAATTCTCAATAAAAAGCATTTATTTTATTTGATTTTTGATGTTTACCAAAATCTAAATAGAAATATGAACATGGACGGAAATCGCAATAGTTACCTACTTACCTACACCACTACCAAGTCAAAAAGTCTTCGCGTAATTACATGGGCAGTATGGACCCCACTCTTTCCGCTAACTATCTCACCACGCTGTTATTTTCACACTCCCACTTGATTTTTTTAAGCACACGTGGATTTTCACAGACCGTCGATCTGTTTTAATAAATCAGAAACGGACAAAACATGAAAGCCCAATAGGCTCGGAGATGAAGATCTATATCGCCACGTGTTTGATCTCAAAACCGTCAGATCTAAAAAAAATCTTAATGACCAATTGTCTGAGACCGGCTACTTGTTTGTCTGGTATTGCCTGAGTTGAGAGGTGTGTTGTTTCACCGGCATTAACCCGCTGATATTTATAATTTTATAATTATTTATTTTTTAAAATTACTCGTGCAAGAAGCCCTTCATCGCGTCTGTATATAACTGCATCGTATCACTCTCCCTCTCCGCATCAACTAGTAAAAGTGAACCAGCGTCTTCCCGTGCTCGGGTTCAGGATTTTTCCGAGAAAGTTTCCACTTGCGAGAAAATTGGGGGCGGAACTTGCGCTCATTGAATGTGAGTTTTTCTTGTTCTTCCCCTTCCTTTTTTTTATTATTTTCTTTTGACTCTCTTATTCGCTGAGTAGAAATTTTCTCGAGACTTTTCGTAGTAGTTTATCTCGAAGTTTCATCGATTCTCGTGACGTTTAACTTTCTGTGATCCAATTTTCTTCTGCAATGATTCATTTGCGTGATGAATCGATTTAAGAGCCTTTGTATTTGTCTTGGTGCATTTAATATTTAAGCGTTTTCTCTCCGGTTTTCTCTGCATTTCCGAGGAAAATTTTCTATATCTTTTGATTTACAGGGAAAATTTTCTCTGCATCAAAGGAAAATCTGGATTCCTTTTGAGTTATTCCATATGTTTTGATTTACAGGAAGCCTGAATCCAACCGGAGAAGCCATTATTGACGATAGTACCCCCAGTATTTGGAAACTTTCCTCTGTTCGACTTCAGACGTCAATCTAAGATTTAACCTAAATTAGAAGTTTATTCATTTTCGAATGGGAGTGAAAGTAGCCTCGAGTTCCCCCTTCCTTCAATGGGCGGCTCAGCCTATCGCTCATCATTCTTCTTCCCCTTCTCAAGCCCTAGCCTCTGGAACTATCTCATCGCCTTCAAAACGTCGGAGCATCGGACTTGATGGACGGTTTCTTTCCTGTCGTTTCGTACAGCATAGGCTTAACCGTTCAACACTCTTTGGAACACCGTCGACCAAGCTTTATCGCTCAAAATCCTGCGAGCTATGGGAATCATCTAGACCGACCAAAACTGAGTCGATTCGAAGAGTTTGCAGTGCAAGCTTGGATCCCTTTTCCGAGGAAGAGTTTACGAAAAAACTCCAGGAGCTAGCTCTCAAATTCCAGGTCTCAAGCCAAGAGGAGGACCAGAAAGAGAGGAGCAGTGATTTGGACCAAATGATAATTCACGATTCCATAAATGGTCTTTCGATTGACATCTTAGAAAATCGGAGTTTCAGCGCAATGGAGAGAGGTAGTTTAGGGCCAGATTCAGTGGAGCCGCCATGGCACGATATGGTGAACTTGTCGAGTATCGAACGGAAAGCAAGCAGCGTAGATCTTCCACTCTCGCTTCGGATCATAAAGAAGAAGCTACAATGGGAGGAAGGAGTCAAGCACGCCGGAGAAACGGCGTGCTGTTCGATGAAGAAAGCCTTCTCATCAATGGTGTTCATGATTCGAGAACTCCAGAGTTATACTCTACACATGAGGGAGATTCTGTTCTACGAAGATTTGCAAGGGATCCTGCAACGCGTGCGAGAAGAAATGCACGCATCGTTCGTATGGCTATTCCAACAAGTTTTCTCTGCAACTCCTACGTTGATGGTCTACGTCATGATACTTCTTGCCAATTTCACGGTTTACTCAGTCGGTAGCAACGCCGCCTTAGCCGCCGCTCCTCATCCTCCATTAGCCACCATATCTTACACCGCCGATCTGGAGTTAACCACCGTCAGTGAAACACAAGAGGCGAACACAAAATTTGACTCCTCCGTTGTAAAAACATTCTCTGTATCGTCTCCATACGGGAATACAACTTCAATCAACGGAAACAACAATGGCGGTGGCGGAAACATTCGGCCTGCTCTAAGTGGGACAGATGGTGACGGATTCGATGGATCGGATCAGTTCATAACAATCATACCCGAAGGAGCATCACAATTGTCATCAACGTTAGGGTCAACGAATCCAGAGTTGGAGCCATCAGTGTCGGGACAAGAGGAACATAAACTGTGGAATTCAATGGTGGAGGAATCAGAACGATTACAGTATTCAAAGATAGACGAGTCATTGGATCACGAGACGATGAAACAGTTCGTATCTCCTGTAGAGACTCACATAGAGGCAGAAGAGCACACGGATTACTCCAAAACTGAGCTTCTCTACCAAACAGGACTCTCTCAGGAGCCTAATAATCCTCTCCTCCTCGCTAACTATGCACAGTTCCTCTACCTCGTCTCCAATGATCATGACAGGTAACTAAACTTTTCCTAATCATGTTTTCTTTTACTAAAATTACACAATTTTAGATTTGTTCTAACAGTCAAAATTAGGTGTAGTCTTCGGAGATTTTTATTCTATAGCGTAGTGGGGCATACGTTGAAATCATAATAATTATCTTGAAGCTAAACTGTCATAATCGTATGAGATAAATTATCAACCAATAAGGTGAACCATTTGTTTTCCACTTTGAGGAAGAAGACATCACATAAATATCTAAATAATTGGTAGTAAATGAAGAGAACAAAAAGGTATGAATAGGAGATAAGTTGTTCTAGTTTTAGCCAATTAGCTTGAGTCTTTAAGGGTTTGATGATAGAGGAGTTTGCGGTGATATTTCGAAGTCTCCCTCACCAGAATCCAAACAAAAAAGGTCACTTTGTAAAAAGTCCCTCTCTTACAAATTGTTCGCTAGATTTATCTCCCACCCAATGGAATCAACTCATGTCTTTGTCATTGCCTCTATAGCCAATAATGTTGTCAACTTTAGATTACAATTATAGCTAAAAAGTAGCATTAGCTTTCAATTGAATCAAACTCTTTTTAATGCCATTATATCTCTAAGCAACTTAGTCATCCTATGAAAATTTTGAGTTGTACACGCAACCCTTTTCTTTTGGCTTTCTTCACTTCATCTATAATGTTGCACATGATTTTATTATCTCAAAAGAATGTAGGAACATGTGTGTATAAGCTTTCACCCATGTGAGCTTTTTTCTTGATTGCATATGATTAAATTATTGTTTCCGTGTATGGAAAAACAGAGCAGAAGAGTACTTCAAGAAAGCAGCAACGGTGGAACCTAAAGATGCAGAAGCACTAAACAAGTATGCGACGTTCCTGTGGAGAGCAAAGAACGATCTTTGGGCGGCCGAGGAGACTTTCTTGGAAGCAATCGAAACAGATCCAACCAATTCTTTCTACTCAGCTAACTACGCTCATTTTCTCTGGAACACAGGAGGTGATGACACATGTTACCCTCTTGAAGCTCCTCAACAAGACACCATCTAGTGTCTTTACATAAACATTGTTAATAATGAAAGTATATGTACACCTACTCGTATATATATATATACAAAGTATGATATCAGTATGTGAGCTCTAAACGCATTTCAGACATGCTAATGGCGTCTATCTATATAGACTTACATGGCCCATTATTTTGGGTGGGTTTCACAATTTCACGGGCCATTATTTTGGTCAAAAGAGAGTCAAAGATTTGACCAACTTTGATCAAACAATCTCTCAACAAAAGCTGCACAAAATCGACTGGATCATATTGAAAGCAACCAGAAAGACTAGTTGACCATTTCTTAAGTACGAAACTAAGTGTTCACATTACTTTCAAATTCACTAATTAACAACAAGGACAAGTTTCCTTAGCAAACGATCCAAGTCATATATATATAAAAATCCAAAAAAGCTGCGAGTAACACATATAAACACACAGGATCACAAAGTCAACCACACTTTTACGTAGTGTAGACTATCACAAAGCAAGGAAGCACAGCCCTTGGATTAAACACTAAAAGCTCCTCATCGTCGATTCTCAATAAAGCCCCACTTGCACTCCTACTCCCTTGCCCAACTAGAGAATCATACCCTCCATCGCTTTTCTCCACGTCATCAACCATCGAATCGGATCCAACCCGACCCGCTACAACCCGACAAACCAACATCGCTCGTTTCACATTCATAAACCCAAATTCCTCCTCCACTTCATCAGGAACCGCCACGTGTCCTCTCCATCCCGTCGCTAACGTCGCGATCCCGTCAAGCTTTGGTGAAAATCCAGATCCGATTATACCACAGATGCTACAATACTGATGGCCACAGAGTGAGGAATTACCGTTTTGCCCTAGGTTACACATAAATGTCGAGCAATAGAATCTCAAAAGCTCATTCCCGTCGGCAACACATCTCTCATCATCCCATCGTCTTCCCGACGCTCCTCCGCCGTTACGAGCGGCTTTCGTCTTCACGAATTCACGATACTCTTCGAATCTCGCGAGAATCTTTGGACTGTTGTGGATCTTCAATACACGGTGGATCTCCGGGATCTTATTCACATGATTAGGCCAACCGGAATTGAATATAATCTTCACGATATTCGTGCTTGATTCGCCGTCGATTAGCTCCGATACAGCGTGTTTAATCGCGAAATGATGCTCGAGAAGATGAGTAGCGGAAAAAATCTCGCCGCACGTTGTGCAAGGGAAAATATCATTGCGAAGAGGGAAAAACAGAGGCTCAGAAGAAATCTCAGAGAATCCATGGGATTCCGTATCAAGTTGATTTGTCGTTTCAGGCTGGACGAGAGTAACGAGAGAGTTTTGAGACGATCTAGCTGAAGTCAGAGTCGCGATAGCAACGTTAGGGTGTGTTTGGTTACGGGATTTCGATATCCTAGTCGTGGATAAGAAAACCCGTTTTAAATAAGACCAAGAAGAGGATAAAGCAGAAGTAGAAGGAGACGAAGAAACTCCTCTAAGCTTCTTCTTCTTCCTCCTCTTATTCTGTCTAACATCACTTCGTGGAAAGAAGAAACATCCGAGAACGAGAAAGAAAAGAGACAAAAAATGCTGACGTAACAAATCTCCGAGTTTACGCGCCGCCATTAACGAGATATAGCTGTAATCAAAACTCGAATTTAATTAGCTAGTGTATAGCACAGTTTCCACCATTGGAGAGGTGTTGAAGTAAAGGAGTGTAAACTGTAAAGGACGTATGAAGACAGAGGAGGAGATACTATAATGAAAGAATAAAGGTAGAAGATTAGGTAAGACGCTATTTCTCTTAGCCTTTTTTTTTTTTTTTTT
>KE153381.1:0-14137 GCA_000411095.1 Aethionema arabicum
GAAAGTTATTTTCTTTTTTTTTCCCTAAAACTATTCAAATTCAAATTATTTCCATACCACTTTCTTTGTTTTTCTCCAGTTTCCAACATTCTTCGTCAAACAACAATTGGTGCCCAGAAAAAACTAAAATCACTTTATAAAAAAGTAAAAAATCAACTCTTTAGTGCCAAATCCATGAGCCTTTTCATTAGTAGATTCAAATTGCAATACAACTCCCAAATAAAATATATTTATAAATATTTTAGAAGTGAATTTTAGGGTCTTCCAGAGTTTGCTTAATCTACTAAACTATTGAGTTCTAATATGATAACAATGACACTGATGCAATTGCAATATATCAAGAAATTACCCCTTTCTTTAACTCATGGATCATATAATATGAACCTTCCCATCGCTAATCATCACTTTGTTATCATCTTGCAATTTCTGCCATAAATCCACAATTTGGGTAAGTGAAAAGGAAATCTATATAACCAAAAAAAATGAAAACTTTTCATTAATGTAAAATACCTCTAACAGAGTCATAATCTCGAGTGTAGAGTAACGAGAAGCTCCAACGCCATTGTTGTTGACCACAGTCTCTATATCTGCAATAGATATATCGTCGAGCCGGTGTGTCCTCATGTGTTGCCCAAACACTCTCTCAAAAGCTTCGATTCTTGCAGCAGAGACTGTTCCACTGAATTGCTCAACAGGTGGTTGTTCATCTACTTCCATTGGATCTGCTGTTTCACTGAATAAACCAAGGAAACAAAAAAAGAAACGTTTTTCGGTTAAAAAAACTGCGAAATCGGTTTCAATGGTGAAAGATGAAAGCTCAAGAATATAAGTGTTAATACTTTTCAACATTTGCAGAACCATTTTCTTCTCCATTACGCTGGTTGTTTCCACGGCCACCTGGTGTTCTTTCTTGTTCTGACTGTTCCCTTTGTCGTTCTTCTTTCTCACGTTCATCCATCTCTGTTAGTTCTTGGTGATATATCGCAAAGTTCATGAGCTTTAAGGCAGCTTCTGCGTCGGATTTAGTAACCTTTCAAAAAGAAGTATCACATGAGACTGAATCTTAGTGAACTTGTTAAAGAGCATTGAGGGTAAATCGAAGAATGAGTTGGTTTTTACCTGTCTGCTCAACTTCATTTTAGCATGCGCTGTGGCAAGACGAATTATTGTTTCTAGAGTTCTTGCTGTTATTGGAAGCGTACCTCCAGTCTGCAGAAATGGTGATCGTGTTAAATACAGTTTCCTAATAGATATGCTAAGACAAACACAAAGCACTTAGTTTTCAACGTCAAGTTGTGTAATGATTTACCTTAGTATCAGAACCTACATTTCTGAGATCTGCATAGGCTTCTGCTATATGTTCAGATGCCTGAAAACTCAATAAAATTAGAGATTTCAATGGAAAAGCTTATCGGATTTACATAATATATTGAGTTCAGTGTCTCACTTCATCGGTGAGCTCTGGCTGAATACGGTGCTTGGCATAGTGAATGTACTTCTTGAGGAATTTTATAGTAAGAGTTTTTTCATTTGTTTGGCCTCTTCGCTTCTTCTTCCCATGTAGCATACGGTTATACTTGACAAAAACCTCGTTTACACCATCTTCCTCTCTCTCGTATGGCAGACTACCATCTGGCCCTGCCTCACCTGAAAAAGCCAAACATGTTTCAAGACATGGGTTGTGAAATGATCAGTGAGCTGGAGAAACGTTGTTGTAGCATACCTCTATCGTTTTTGTAACGATGCATGCGCAAGACATGTTCTGATATCAGGCTGTCGATACTAGCATCCATTTGATCCAGCACAATGAACAGCAGGTCGAAACGAGAAAGCAGAGAGTCTGGAAGCCCAATGTTCTTTGTTGGAGTCAATGATCTGTCATACTGCAGGCGCAATAGTGGAAGGCAATAGCCAAATAAATATTTCAGACAGAAGGTACTAATCAATATAATCAACAAATTAGGAGAAGTTCTGTGCGAACTTACGGTGCCGTATATAGGATTTGCTGCTGCAACTACACTGCATCGTGCATTCAGTGATGCATGGATACCAGCTTTGGCAATTGTTACAGTCTGTTGCTCCATAACTTCATGTATAGCAACTCGGTCCTGATCGCTCATCTTATCAAACTCGTCTATACAAACAACACCTCTATCAGCGAGGACCATTGCACCAGCTTCTAGTCTTCGTTCCCCTGGTACGAAGTGTATTTATTGTCATGAGAAACAGCATTTGACCTTGCTTTACTTTTCATTTTTGCTTTTCAAGTTTTAAATAGTGTTTAACAACTTTATATGTATTGTTACCTGTTTCCTGGTCAGACGTCACAGCAGCAGTTAACCCAACACCCGAAGAACCACGGCCTGTGGTTGATATAGCCAAGGGTGCAATATTCATTATAGCTCTCAGAAGCTGAGATTTGGCAACAGATGGGTCACCAACCATCATCATATTGATGTCCCTGAAATGAAAATATTTTTGGTTAGCAGAAGTTTAGAAGCTTAGCACTAAACTAGAAATTTGTTTAACACTAACAGCAACAAACAGTGAACTTTATAAGCATTGACTTTACCCTCTTAAGTGGGTCCCGTTCTTGAGGTTCTTTTCAACACCACCAAGCATAAGTAGGATCACAGCTTTCTTTATCCAAGCGTGCCCATAAATAGAAGGTGCTAAGGAACTGGCAAGGAGTTCAAATGCATCATCCCGTCCTGCAATCTTTTTAATGTCCTGAAGGTCTTGCGTGGTGTATATTGGCGCATTTGCTTCTTTGTTTAGCAGAGCAATATTATTGGCTATGAGGATAGTCCTACACGAAGAGAACTCGGTCAAGATTACCTACGTGAAAACACCAGCTTAAAGTTAAGGATGTGTACCAAAACGCACCTAAAGACTCCATTTACACCACCCTTGCTTTTGCCTGGAAGAGCTTTATAAATACCAATAATAGCCACTCGATCTCCTGGCTTGCATGAGTCAACCAGGTCATCCTCAGCTATGACATCAACGCTTCGTGGAAGCTGACCAGGAGCAGCATTTTCAGGCACTTCTTGAATAGACAAGGTCTGGTGATCTTTATATTTGCACAGCCCATACTCAGTAACCAATAAGTTGCCTTTATCATCCTGAAAGTAAGAACTCGGTAATGTACAATCGTTCGGGATGAAGTATATAGAGAAAAACCGAAAAAGATGTAGTTACCCTTGTGGGATAGACGGAACCAGTTGGCATTCCCATGTTGGACGTTATGTCTCGATATTCTCTATTGGTAAATTCGCCAGTTGAAGGACAAAAGTGTACACTTTTAACAACCTTTGGCCTCACAAGTGAACCTGAGAGCATAACACGTGTCAAAGATTGTATTTCGTAGATAAAGAAGAAAAATATCGGTTTAGTAATCAAGCTCTCTTTTATAAATTGCCAGCGGAAAAAAGGGCTTACATTTGGTGACAATGCCCTCAACACAGACCAAGGAACCAATATATTCAGAGAGAAGCTCTCTAGGTGTCACACGGCGGGAGACAAAATGACCTTCAAATCCCACCAGGACTTGTTCTCCTTCCTTTAAGTATTTTGGGTCAATACTGCGGGTAGTTTCAGTAACTGCTTCACAAAATGACTGCATGTATTCAGTTGGATTCTTGAGTATCCTACAAAACAAACCAATACCACTTAAAAGTCAGAAAAAAAGCATCCCAACAATCTCTGAATGAGACAAACCATGACTCGGAGACTTTCACCACAACTGAAATTCCAATCAGCTAACTTTGGGAGATACTGCCAGTTATTCTTCTATTTTCCTAATTTCTTACATGTTACAGCACAACTATCCTGACCCGATCAAAATTCCAAAAACTTTTGCTGCTGATACCATTCACATCACTGTTATCAGGCACAACCAGACTGACACAATCCAAACCCTAGAATTTTCACAAAATTGACAAACTAATCGGAAATCATAACTCTTCTCTCCAAAGGGCGATTGGAAATTCGCGGAAACGCACAAATGTATGAAAATATAGATTCAGAGGCTGACGAACCTAGAAGCAGATTCGCGGAAGTAGGAATGAATGTCGGAGATATTAACGATAAGACGGAGTCGCTTATGTTGTATCATCGCCTTGATCTCATCCATATAAATCTAAAAATCCATCAAACAAACAAATCACAAATTACAACCCATACAATATATATAATTTCGTACAGCCAAAAACATGAACAAAAGCTCGAAACGTCAAAATGGACTTACGTTCTCCAGGAACTGAATAAAATCTCGCTTGTGGCGAAGCCTCGTCTCCTCCGGCACATCCATCTCTTACTACTCTCGTTTCGCCTTAGTCTTCCTTCCGCTTCTTCTGATTCGTCGTCGTCTTCGTAAGACCGGAGTAAAAATGCGAAAATGGTTACTCCGATTCGAGAGGCAATTTAGGACTAGTGAGTGATTGCTTTGAGCGGCAAAATGTGAGGGCCCCTTTCTCCTTTTTGGCGGGAAGAGAGAGTAACTATGGGCTATCTTATAGGCCATTCTCTAAGCCTATTGTGAACGAACTTAGCCCATCAAGGCCCATTAGTTAATTTCACTAAAAAATTACACACCAAACAATTTGAATAAACCGAAGGGGATATGAATACAATCGAAATCTCATATAAATTATCATATTTATGTATTTATCCTTAAACGAAGCTAATACAAAAAAAATTAACTGAATCAAATGTAACTAAACCAAAAACAACACTAGGGCTGGGAAAAAACGAGAACTAAAGAACCTAACCAAAAAAAAAAATTATGTTTTGTTCTTGTGAAAAATACCTATTGGATTTTAAATTCGAAATTCATAGATGTTGGATAGTAACCGAACTCGAACCGAGATTTATTAGATACCCGAAAATAATCATGATTTTTCTTTTGGTAGTTTTTGGGTATTTGTTTTGGTTTTTTGATTTTCAGGTAATTTTTTAGTTTTTTTATATCTTTTGAGTCTTCTTATTAAATATATGAATCAAAAACGTGCCAGAACTAAAACCGAACCAAAATCTGTAAATATCCCATTCGATTTTATAGTCATCGGACCGAAGAACCGGATACCGAATGCCATGCCTAATACACATTACACAACACCATTATTAAGACTAAACCGGACTTAACCGGTTTTGCTTGATAGTTTTTTTTTGTTCTAAATTTTGCTTGATAGTTGAACTAGTAGTAACTATTAATAGTGGAGAAATAAGATGGAAATTTCCTATTCTCTACGTGGCTAATTCTTACACTAACACCATTATTACAATATCCTGAGTTTCTATTCATAAATTGAAGCATATATATATATATATATATATAAAGTACAAACATTGCATAATAAAAGCAAAATCTGAAATCTCAGAAGCTAAAAGAAGAAGAAACTAAATGGCCAGGGGAGAGCTCAAGCTTGTGAACACAGAAACTCCAACGAAAGATGAAGAAATAACGTTTAAGTCTTGTGTTCAGGGAATGAACTTAGAGAAAGCCACGACTGAGTTATGTCCACCGAACCCAAACGAGTTAGATATAGCTGCACCAAAAACAGAGTAACATGATCAGAGAACCGTTCAGCTAAGTGGGTTAAAGCCTTAAAGGGCTCCAAATTACTTACCAACGTTGACCTCATGTTGCTTCTTCGTGTCTGCGACTGTGTCGAAGTCCACGGCTGGTTCTCGGTTCTACAATGGTGGTTTATAAGGTGAAAGAGAAGGTTAGAGTCTATAAACAAGTCCTAATACCATTCTTGCATAGTTAATTGAGGTATGTGCAGTGTTCTTGATATGAACTATGTCAAAAACGTACAAATTGGTTGATCGAGGGATGTAGCCATCCAGTGTTGATAGCTTTCACGGTGGCAATGGCTTCTAGGCCTCCAGCTGCACCAAGGCAGTGACCTATCATAGACTGTAACGCATTCAAAACTATATCATTTACAGATCAAGCAAACAAAGGACACAAGAAAAAGACAGTTAGGTGGTTGGAGCTTTGGGACGAACCTTTGTGGCGTTGATTTTGATTCCTGAAGTGTTCTTGAATACCTTTTTAATAGCATTAATCTCAGCAAGATCGCCAGCAAGAGTGGAAGTTGCATGGGCGTTAATGTAATTTACCTGAAAATGTACAAAAATAACCAGAAGCTATGAATAGATGAGGCGTGAATCGTACTTGTTATGTGCGAAAACATTAATGTTTTACCTCCTCGGGTGAGACACCAGCATCTTCAAGGCATCTCTCGATGCAAGAAGAGACACCAAGGCCATCGGATCTTGGATCAGTCATATGATAAGCATCACAATTAACAGCACCTCCAAGATATTCTGCTACAATTGGTGCACCACGTTTCAATGCATGTTCCAAGCTTTCCATCACCTATTAGAGCACACAAATAATAATATAATCAATGGGCGAACAAACTACAAAGAAAAACAGGGAAACAACATTTTCAGGATGAATAAACCAACTTTGTAGAGTAGAACCACTCAAAGTGTAAGGAAACTTCGCAAACTTATCTACTGCCTTGCCAGTTTCAACACTTAGAAATGGAGTCGCCAACATAAGACAGCAGTGCATGAAATATTTCAGTTTCATCAGATTCTAATCTATCTACGAATTGAGATCAAAACAGGTTCTTTTTATTGTCAACTATATATTAACTCTTTCCCATGTCTGCTTTCACACATTTTCAGCAGCTAGCATGCTTTGACATTGCTATGCAACATCTGAACTTTTTGAGCTCTAATTCATGATTTATACTATCATAGATCAATTTGCAAAGACCCATACACACAGAGGCAACTGGACGTAAATTCATGCTATCACTGATAGAGATTTTTTTTTTTTATAAACGTACCAAAACACCAGCTCCCTCACCCATGACAAAGCCATCTCTGTCTTTGTCCCACGGTCTTGAAGCAGTTTTGGGGTCATCATTTCTCTGTGACAAAGCCCTGCAAGCAACAAAACCTCCCAAACCAATAGGAATAATGGCAGCCTCGGTTCCACCAGCAAGCATCATATCAGCCTCACCACGACGAATGTGGTTTGCAGCGGCGTAAAAGCAATAGTTAGAAGTCGCACAAGCAGTCGAGATTGAATAGTTTGGACCCATAAGACCAAGATCAATCGCCAATAAGGCTGAACCCATGTTTGTAATGGCATAAGGAATAAAAAATGGAGTTATTCTCCGGTGACCTTTCTCAATTAGAGCTTGAACACCGTCTGAAAATACGGTCAAACCACCCATACCAGTCCCAACTAGTACTCCAGCTTTCTGCTTATCAATCTGCAAGAAACACAAACCAATACTGTTAAACAGAAACAAGAGTATAGCAAAATCAGGAAACAATTTACAATTCAAGAATAACCGAAACGCAATTCATTAATTCTCCATTCCAATTTTATTGATGCATTAACACAAGAACAAAGTAGAAAGTGTTAACTAAATTATGCACAGTGAAAATTCTACCTACAAATCGATTAAAAGTAGGTAAATCAGAGAGTGTAAGACTGAAAATGTACCGTGTTAAGCTTATCACCACCAAGATTCGCACTCTCAAGAGCTTTTTTACCGGCGACAATGCAGTACTTCAAGCAATCATCAAGCCGGCGATCGTTCTTCCCATCAATGTAACCTTCGGAACTAAACCCTCGGATCTGACCACCAAACCGAGTAGGAAACTTGGACGCATCGAAACGGTCAATTAAGCTGATTCCACTCTCACCAGACAACAATTTCTCATAATAAGCATCGACGTCATTCCCAAATACAGAGACGAGACCCATACCAGTAATCACAACTCGTTTCTTCGGGTCAGTTTCGCGTTTAGGAGCAGAAACAGCAGCTGAAGCAGCGATGAATGAGCGTCTTCGTGCGGGTCTCGCATTGGCAATCTGATGTAACTGTCTATTCGATGGTCTTTGAAGTGGATTCGGCGGTGAAGCGCGGAGAGACGAAGAATGTAGAGCTTGCATGGCGGATCCAGAGAGAGAAATGTGAAACAGAGAAGCGAGAGAGAGGCGATTATCACGATGTTGTGAAAATGGTGTGAGAGCTACGTTTCTCAGATTTCAGGCAGAATTTAACACCGAGAAATAATGGAAAAAAATGGGAGAGATCGAAGAAAACAAAATTTCTCTGCAAGTCCCTAAATAATTATATATTTTCCAATTTAGCCTTATGGTTTTATTTAGCAAGATTTGATCCTAAAAAACAAGATAATTCTACATAATTAACCGATTCGAACCAAACCAAACCAAATCGAATTGTAAATAACTTAAACATTAAATTTTTTCCAAAAATATTATTAAAATTAATTTAAAAACATATATAATCAAAACTACCGAAAAAAACAAGTAAAATAAATGGAAATTGGTAAGGTAGTTGAACAAATGGTCACATAAGGGCATTGATATCAAACAAGACATGAAAGCAATCAAAGTTGTAAGTTGAGAGCTGTTTTAAGTTGTTGACCATCTAATTTGACCAAATATCTTCTCACATTTTTTGTTTATATAATAAAGTCATAAACTATATGCACTTGGGCCGTTATACACTATTATAAAACTAGGACAATAAATTGGATCACTAGTTATATAAATATGGGGTTTGGATCTTATTTAAGGCCTTTATTTATATGAAGTTCTAGAGACTCAAAAGAGTTAACAATATAGAAAGATAACTAGGAATTTATGCAGGTAAATATTTGTTTTTCTGATTTTGAGATCAAATTATTGATATATTAATACATATAATATATATATATATATACTAGATGTTGTTCCTGCATTTTATACGGGATTAATTTTTATTTGAAAATGACGATTTAAAACTAATTTTGTAAAATTTTAATTATTAAAAAGCATATAAATTTATTTTTTATAAAAC
The DNA here is from genome assembly GCA_000411095.1 of Aethionema arabicum. Taxonomy (NCBI): domain Eukaryota; kingdom Viridiplantae; phylum Streptophyta; class Magnoliopsida; order Brassicales; family Brassicaceae; genus Aethionema; species Aethionema arabicum. The sequence goes on from KE153381.1 coordinate 8,904, forward strand.
AAATATTTATTATTTATTTTGCTTCTTAAATAATATATAGGATATATATATAAAATGACAATTTATCCAAATATATAAGATTTTATGAGATAATCATAATTTTATATAAATGACAATTTATCCAAATATATAAGATTTTATGAGATAATCACAATTTTATATATACATAATCACAATTTCATATTGTATATTTTAATTTTCAAANGATATGTTTATCTTTAGATAAGAGATATATATTGTATATTTTAATTTACAAATTTGTAAGAAAATTATGATAATTATAATAACCTAGAGCATAAAATCCTAACAATAAAATATTTAAATAAATTACAATAATTAAAAGCTAATAAATAAATAATATTCATAAAGATAATATGATCAATTATAATATAGATACATAAATAAATATAACAATTTTAAAAAAATGACGGTCCAATATTTTTTTCTAGTGATTATTTTTCTAATAGTACGGTCTACAAACCAACGTTGTATTTAAAATCGCTTCTCAAATAATATATAGGGGATAAGTTGGAGATTCCATCTAATCTGAACGGTTTTGAAATAACTCAAACCAAATCCGATCCAAAGAATAATAAAATTCGAACGGTTATACTTTTTTTTGTAGTTTGGGTTTAACCCGGACTAAACCCAAATAACCCAAAAAACCCAAAAATTCCAAACTTATTTAATTTAATTCGGTTCGAATTTTTAAAAAGTCAAACCATTTTGGTTTTAAATTTAATTTAGTTCGGTGCTGTTCAAATTTTTTGGGTGTTGGATCTTTCGGATTTATATAAGTCGAACCATTTTAGATCAGGTAGAGTACTAAATAAAACTGTAGCATAAAATTATATTTTGTGAGTAAAACATAAATTTATGTCATGAAATGTTAAAATACAATAAAATTAATTCACATGTTATTTTATAAAGAAAATCAATTATAATTTTTTTTACTTCAAGTTTGATCGAATAAATTGATGATTTTTGGGGTATTCAGATTCGGTTCAAGTTTAAACTGAAACTCAAACAAAAATAATAAAACCATTCAAATTTTATTATTTTTCGTGTATATCTCTCAAATATTATATATAACTCTAAAAAGAAAATAAAAACCGTTTAACATCAAAATCATAACAAATATTTAACCCACATTATAAATTATTCAAAAAGCGATATGTATTATTTTTCTTAGTGTACAATCGAAAACTTTTTTCAATATGAATACCTTCGTATACAATTACAAAATCACTATAATACGAGAACCAAACCAAAAGAACACAACTCAAACTCTAACGAACAAAAACAAATTTTTTTTTTGTAACTGAACAAAAACAAACTTGTATAAGTATAATACAAACCCCATTTATTACTTTATAATTCAATAGGTTCTAATTAATTAACCCGTTTGCAATCTCTTCGAATCTCTCCATCAGTTCCTGTTAGAATTCGAACATTTCCCATTTTAATCATAGATGTTGCAAAATTAGTAAAAAATTCACTTTCACTCGCAGCAAAACGATTAACCAAAGAAACAGTAGATGCTCCTGTTGACGAAAATAATACTTGATCTGAATCAATGACTCCAAGGTTGTTTTGAAGGTTCTTGAAGTAATCATTATCAAACGAGTCTGGACTCAATGGATCAAGATTGATTCTAGTGTTGCCTTGTCCGTTTAGAGGACATTGTTGTTGTAATGTTTGTAGAAAAGTGGGTTCAATACGTGGGTCTGAGTCGCCATTACCACTAAAATTGTACAATCTATTGCTTATTACTGCACATTGTACCCTCCCAAAGGTGTGTGCACCTGCTCATTAATCCACCAATAATTATTATGATTAAAAAGTAAAAACAACTAAAATTAGTAATACATATAAAACAATATTAGTCCACTCAATTACTACCAACTTATTTTAGTTTAGAGGATCATATTTTCTAAGATAATATTAAAGAATATTAAATTATAACAGGATTTAAAATTTGATTTAAAATGAATGAGTAAAAAAAAATATTATCCCTAGGAGACATTAAAATCTCACTTTGGAAAGAAAAAGATGTTACTAGGACCATGTATGAGCACAAACACTAAAATATTTGAATAGGGCCTCACCCTATTAAGAGCCCCAAAATTTTGGAAAAATGTTTATAATATCTTTAAAAAAAGTCATTAGTCTTAAAAAAAATTTATAATATTAATAGGGCCATAATATTTTTAAGTTAGGATCCCAAAATGTTTTTATAGTATTCAGACCGAATCTGTGTTTCGGGCAACCAAAATCTGAGAAACAGCCTTAGATGTTACTAGTTTAATATGAGAAAAAAATGTATCACTTAGCTTATTATCAGTCGAGTTTGAGTTGTAGTTTCATATTTTCAAAGATAATTAATATGTAAAAAATAAATAAATAGATAAAAATGGGAAAGTAATTATTACCAGATAAAGCAACAAGATCTGTAGTATCAAGATTGTGTATAGAGAATTTAGAAGTGAGAACATCGAGTGAGTCAGGGCCTAGTGGAAGTGCAGCTTCGGCGTCTACACGACTAGCCGTCCGACCATCTCTTCTTCCTAATAATACATTCCATGACGGTCCCCCTGCCTATAATTACAAACAAAACTTTACACACTTTTTATTTAGAGATGGTACGTGGTGAAAAAACCCTAAAATATATGTTTTTGGTGAAACAAACCCTAAACTATCAAGTTGGCGAAAAAACTTCCGAATTTTGGTTTTTGAACGAAAAAATCCCTAAATTTTGTTTTTTGGCCAAAAAAACTCTAAACTATGAAGTCGACGAAGAAACCCTTGAATTTTGTTTTCTGGCAAAAAACTCCTATATTTTGTTTTTTTTTCGAAAAAACTTCTTCGTTAATTTAACCATTACATCATTGTTTGTCTTTAATTAAATAAAACGATGTGTTTAAACAACAAAATTAAAAATTAATAGTGGCGGTTAATTAAAATTAAAATTTTATAGTTTAAAAGCATCGCTTTTTAATTAGAAACTAACGATAATTTAACGGTTTTTGCAAAGAAAAAAAAAACAAAGTTTAGGGGATTTTTCGCCGACTTGATAGTTTAGGGTTTTTTTTCGCCAAAAAAACAAAGTTTAAGAATTTTTTTGCTAACTTATTAGTTTAGGGTTTGTTTCGCCAAAACAGATAGTTTAAAAGTTTTTTCGCTGCCATCCTTTTTTTTAACTTTTCATTATAATTAAAAAAAAACTAGAAAATATTATTACCAATGCGACAGATACTTCAGCTGCGATTGCAAGGATATCGGCACAAGAGACAACTCCAGGACAAACATTTTCAAGAGCAGTTTTGATATCATCAATTACATCAAATCCATCAAGAGAGCCATTGTTTTGGAAAGCTTCCTTTTCGCCAATTACTCCATCTGCAGGAGCTGCGTCTAATAGTACTGAACCATCGCATCCCTATATCAAACCGAGCAAAATTATACTAAACTGAGCCGGAGTAAATTTTATGGCTGAATTTGAAACACAAATGGTTATAATATATTTAGTCTATAATAAAGGATATAAACCAAAATAAACACAGAACTAGAATGGTCAGACTGAAGTACATAAAATATATTTCAAACTAAATATCTATTGAAATATATTATTTAAATAATTATTAAATTAAGAAGATTAAAAGTAATCCAAAATTAGTATTAATTTATTTGGAATGTCTAATATTATCCGACTAATCGGTGATGAAGATAGACTAAAACTATCTAAAGTTATCAAAAATACGTGAATTATCCTAAATGTCCAAAGGGAATTAATTAAAATTATCCAAACCAAACTAAATTTTAACCAAACCAAAGCGAAACAGACCGGAAACATTTAAATATACGATAGCTAAATAAGATTATCCGCATCAATGAGTCTCTCCATATCTATCATAATATTATTATTTTTATTTACTTTTTAATTTAAAATTATTTTATAAATAAATTTTATGTTTTGACCAATAATTATGTAACACCTATAATTTGAATCTCTCACATAATCTCTATGAATCTCTCATTTGAGAGATTCATAATAAAAAATTCTCATAAAACCCATTTTCTATTATTATTTTATTATTTTTGTTGTGAGCGACTCTCATGAAAACTCTTATTGATACGGATGCTCTAACAAATTAAACAAGAAACAGATGATTCATGTTTTATTTCGCATATATATAAAAACTCAAAAAAGGAGAGAAAGAAAGAGATGTTACATTGACAAAACAGTCATGAAAGTGAAGACGCATGACTTTAGCAGTGAGTCTAACATCACCACGGCTAGCTTGTCGGATTATATCTCGAGTGATCGCCGTTACGTTAGAGCATGTTGTCGAGTAAAAATTGGAGCTAAGCTGACCATTACATGCTATAACTACAACCATTAAAATAGAGATAATCGTTACAATATTAGTACCCATTATTGTGTTGAGTTTATATTGGCTGATATATTATAAGATGTATTATTGCTACTTTACCCATTTTATAGAGAATTTAATTAGCAGTAGTTATAAGAAAATTCAACATGTTCGACCAAAATTGCATCCAAAGTTCTAAGTTGTGAGGCTATGACTTTTCAAAATCTCTCTTTTGTAGGCCATACTATTATTTATTTTATGATAATAACAGCTTTGAAATTTAATTCCTTGACCCATTGGCTTTTTTTCTATATTAACAGATGCTTCTTGCATATTTCGTTAGTATGTCTACACTATGTAAATATGCTACACTAACGAATTATAAGTTCTAGACATGTGTTATTATGTAACTAAATATGTGTAATTATAAAGAATAGAATAATCCGACTATTTAATATAGTCTGTTGCTATAGACTAATCCGTTATATAACCTACTATTTTGAATATTAATTATAAAATAAATTATTATAAACTTTTTTATGTTTTGTTTAATAAATAATGGTATTTATTTTTCATAAACTAATAAATAACTAATAAATAATTTAAATAATATTCATATATATTAATATATAATACAAATTATATATTTTTGTAAAATGTAATTTATTAATACAATAAAATTATTAAAAAAATCTATTAGTTACAACATATATTATTGGAAAAAATAACATATGTTACTTTGAATGCTAGTTATGAAATAATATTTATTAAATTATTATAAAATATCTTTTCTAGTTTGCTTTATAAATAATATAATGAATCCAATACTTTAAATGAATGTATTAAAATTATTTTTTAAAA
>KE153381.1:14666-25188 GCA_000411095.1 Aethionema arabicum
TATTTAAAAATAAATAAAATAGTTTTTTTAATAAATAATAATATTTAAATATGTAAGTCGCACCTTCTGATATCTAGCCAAGACAAGGTAGCGTAGTTGGTAAGTCGCTTCCTTCTGATATCTAGGCACCCGGGTTCGAATCCATCTAGCAGCGGAAGGCTGCATTTAATTTTTGTTCAGCTAGTGGGACCGACTTTGTAGCCCACATGTGGAAAAAAAAATATTTAAATATGTAATTTGTTATTTGGAGATTTAACTTTGTAGCTAAACATATTTTAATTAATTTTTTAATGGCATAACTTGTAAATAAATCTATGTTTTAAGGTGATCTATACAAATTTATTGTTGCCAAAAAAACAAAATTAAAACAAGTTATATCTTCATAACAATAAAAATAAATAAAACAAATTATAAACAAATATAACAAATTTTTATTTTTGTAGAAATCTGTTTTTTTTTTCCATTAGTAGAAGTAACCTAAATCATGGATCTGAAAATAAAAGGTGTGAGAAGTTAAAAAAAATAAAAAATAAAAGATGTGTGTTTTGATTAGGGTTGGGCACAAAAATCAGAACCGAAGAAACAAATTGAACCCGAACTGAAAAAATGGGGTTGGTTCGGTTCGGTTTTGGTTCTAGTGTTAGTATCTATTGGTTTTTAAACTCGAGATCCATGGTTATTGGGTAGTAACTGGAACTAAAGTGTTATATATTGGGTATCCAAAAGTAACTATATTTTTTTTTTTTTGTATTTTTTCAGTTTTGGGTATAATTTTTGGTTTTTAAGTAATTTTTTTTGGTATTTTTTTCTGGTTTTCGAGTAATTTTTAACTTTTTTGGATCTTTTTATCAAATATCCGAACTCGAATCGGAATAGAAACCGAATCCAAATCTTCAAAGAACCGAACGGATTTTATAGTCATAAAATCGAATAATCAAAAATATCAAAACCGAACGGATATCCGAATGTCCACCCTAGTTTTGATAAAACAAACTGAAAAATAAATAATGTTGGAAGTTTTGATAGTTGAAATTGAAATCCCGATCAATATGTAAGATTTTATCCCGACAATAATTAAATATTACTCCCTCCTTATCATAATATAATAACATGTTTTACTCTCATACACACTTATTCAAAAAAAAATGTAAAATGGTAGTTTTATCCTTAATTATTTAATACTTTTTGTTTTTTCTATCTTATTTTCTTTAATAATTACATAGGTAATTTGTCGAAAGAAACTTTAAAAATACATAAAAAAACGAACTCTAATAATATGAAACAAAAACAAAACATTAAAATATCCTAGTAGAAAAAAAAATACCTAGGGAGTTTTTTTTTTTAATTTCATCAAAACTCAAAACATCATTTATTTATTGATAGTTGTGTTTACTTGGACTGACCGTCGGAGCAGATTTGCACAAAAATAATAGTAGGAATTGTTTTCACTATGTTTTTTGTACAATTTTTCGTTTTCTCCTATCTAATTTTTTTTTCTGAACGTTTAAACTATAGTTTTTCTCTGATTGCCTAAAAAAAACCAACATGGAATATTATAATATGATAAATTCCACGCCCGTTCTTGTCATTTTAATTACATCACATTGACTCGGTTTTGTCAGTTATAAATCGCTGGCGAATTAGACTTTGACCATTTCTTGATATGGATACAGGCATACAGCTGTTTTGGGAGATTTAATTTTGCTAGAATCCAATTTAAATAATCATATTATGACTATAGCTTATAATACATTAATACATACTTTAGACATTGTTGGTTCAAACAACTTTAGTCTATAAAAGAAATTAAAAACTAGATTTCAGTATACTTTTTATTTCATTTAATTTATATTAAGGTAGTGTATTTTCTAGAATTATTATATTCGGTTTTATAAGTTTTTGGTTACACAAGTGCAAAACATTAATTATGTAAAATATTGACTGAACGTATTATTATTATTATTTACTGTTTTTATTTTCTAAAAGAAAGTCACCTAAGTATAGTGTTCTATAACATTGATTCGGTTTACCATTTTGATTATATTCTCTTACAAAATATTATACATCAAATAAAAAGTAGAAACACTTAAGTCATTGTTTTAAAATATTTTTCTATAATGGTTGAAACATAACAGTTTACTTTAAATAATGAATCATAAAGCTAGAAACTTTGAATACAACTAATTGATTTCTTGAATAAATAAATATGAAAATACAACTATTTCCGTTTTTTATAATGATGATAATGTAGAGTTGCATCATTATTGCAGCTGACATCATAAATCGTTATTGTTGTTGAATTTTCTCATTAGTTATATATATAATCAATAAATTTAAATATAAACATTTTTTCACTTATTTAATGTAAATCTATCACTAAGACATGTATCACAAATACCAATTTTTGTAAATAAATACTTCTAACAAAATCAAATTACATGCAAATATAAAAAGAAAAATAACAGACAAAAAATTGAAATAATCTATCTGAATTAACCATTTTGAATGTTTATTACCATGAAGAATTATATTTACATATAGAGAAACGAATTAAAGAATTGGAAAAAAAAAAGAACAAATGTTTCTAGAATTTACAACCACAGCAAAGAAAGAAGAAAGCGAGCCTAGAAACTAAAACCAGGGCTTCAACGATGGACATGATTCTAAACTTTAAAGAATCAAGAAACGACACCTTCAAATTCAATCTCTTCCATTTAAACCCCGAAAGTCCCAAAAACTTCAATCTCGTCCTTTCTTTCCTTGTCTTCGTCGCTATCTTCCTAAATCCCAACATCGAATCCAACTATACAGAGAATCTACCAAAGACTGAATCAGGGTTTTGTTCTATTTTTCTTTAAGCCTTTATGTAATGTGTATATATACGGACCAAAGCGAAGGGTATTTTGGTAATTTAGTGGGTTTAGAAGCGCGTTTCAGAGTGACCAATGATTAAAGTAAGCGTTCTCTTTTGACGTCGTAGCACTCTGTCTTATTCTCGAAGAATTTTCGTGGATATATAATCATTAATTTTTTTTTTTATCTTATTAATGATTGTATTATATATTTATATTCATATATTCAATGTTGACGGACCATGATGATTTACAAAGAGGACCAAGAGATGCCACAGTCTGGGCCTAAAATTTAAATAAAAAAACCCATATCTTAACCCAAATTATTTTAGATTTTAGAAAATAATAAAATTTATAAAAATCCAAAGTAAAATTAAAATCGGTCCCTTCGGGGACATCCCATAAAAAAAGAAAATTAAAATTAAAAAACGTATACATATGATTCTCAATAAATTATTTTGGAACCGATTTAAAGAATAAATATTTATTTTGTAAAAAATTATAATATGTGTTATTAGAAAAGATTAAATTCTAAAAAATGTATTTTGGGTCCGTTTTTTTTATTTTTTTTATTTTTTAACATCAGTAGCCACTGATGTTAAGTAGTTCTCTTCTACAAGAGCAAGTGTGAATTCGAAATCCAGATGAGATTGAAGTGAATCAGAGGTGGACCACTAGGCCACTTGCACTTCCCCAGTCCGTTATTTATTTAAAAGTTTATTTATAATATAATTAATAATAATTATCTTAAAAAATAATATTTATTTATTTTTAAAATATATTTTTTTGCTTTAAACATCAAATATTTTATAGTTAGGACTATTTGAATTTATATTTTTTTTTTCACACAATTTATTTTTTTTTTTTGATAAATATTTGGTTTATATTGTTAGAGATATACTTTTAAATATTAAAATATATAAAATTAAAATTAAAAATATTTAAACCAAATATTATAAAAATGAGTCACATAGACCGTGAATCTTAGAATCAAACTTGGTCATGAAATAGTCGTACTACCAAGATAAGACAATAATCAACATCAACAAAATAAGAACACAACATCAACAAAACAAGAACACATGTGATTTATATAACACAGGAACTCGTATACATATGATCCTTAATAAATTATTTCAGAACCGATTTAAAGAATAAATATTTATTTTGTAAAAAATTATAATATGTGTTATTAGAAAAGATTAAACTCTAAAAAAATGTATTTTTGGGTCCGTTATTTTTATTTATTTTTTATTTTTTTAACATCAGTAGCCTAGTAGCTAAGTAGTTCTCCTCTAGAGCAAGTGTGAGTTCGAAACCCAGATGAGATTGAAGTCAATCAGAGGTGGACCACTAGACTTGCACTTCCCCGGTCCGTTATTTATTTAAAAGTTTATTTATAATATAATTAATAATAATTATCTTAAAAAATAATATTTATTTATTTTTAAAATATATTTTTTTGCTTTAAACATCAAATATTTTATAGTTAGGACTATTTGAATTTATATTTTTTTTCACACAATTTATATATTTTATTTTTGATAAATATTTGGTTTATATTGTTAGAGATATACTTTTAAATATTAAAATATATAAAATTAAAATTAAAAATATTTAAACCAAATATTATAAAAATGAGTCACATAGACTGTGAATCTTAGAATCAAACTTGGTCATGAAATAGTCGTACTACCAAGATAAGACAATAATCAACATCAACAAAATAAGAACACAACATCAACAAAACAAGAACACATGTGATTTATATAACACAGAAACTCGTCTCAAACATTATTTAAATAAATTGATCTAGAAAACTCCTTAAATTTCAAATATTGCATTTTAGTACAAATTTTGTACAAAATATAACAAAAAATTATTAAGTTGATATCAAATTTAATTTTTCTATAATATATCTATAATTTATTCATATCATTATTTGGATGATATCATAAACAAAAAAAATGATACTATTCTAAATTATTTAAATAGGTACAAATAATTTTAAATAAATTTATTCAAGTATATTATAATATAATTTGCCACCATACATATTACATTTATGTGGCGTTTTGATATTGTTTTGGGTTGTTTTCATTCTATTATTTAAATAAATTCTTTTTTTAGAAACAAGTTGTAAGACTTATTATTTTTGTAAATTTTATAGTTTCTATAATTTAATATTTATGTTAGATGATAAACTATAGTCATATTTATATATATAACAAAATTTAGATCTTACTCATTTTAATTTGTATCTTAAAATCACCTATATAATTTATCTTATATAATAAATTAGAACATAATTAACATAAATTTATCATGTACTCCTAGCTTTTTAATGTAGTTTATATCTTATATGTAGATTAAATAGATAGAAATAATTAATTTTTCTGTATATATTTTTACGGTTTTACTAAACATGTGTATAAGAATTGATCTTACAATAAAAAAAAATCAAAAACTATGTCGTCGAAAAACTTAGCCATTGATCAAAAATATTTATTCAAAAATCATTTACATTTGCCTAAAAATTATCAAAGTGAATCTATAACTGAAATCATTTTCAATCCAACGATTTCAACATCTACTCTTTTAAGTAACTCCACATAAACAAAGCACAAATGTTATGTTAGCAGCTTATATTATGATAGACAACCGTTGTTGGACCCATTTTTATTTCATAAAATAAAACTAATTAATCTATATTTTTTTTTGAATTTGAATTAACCAATCGGTTTTTTAAAATATATTTTCTCTAGTGTCAATGATAAAAATTGTTATAATAATCGTCACATGTTTAGAATGAGCATAATTATATTATCATCAAATATTTAACATTGAGAAATTTAACTATCAAAATTAAACCATAAACACAAAATTAAACTATAATATCAAAATTAAATTTAAAAACATAATGTGATTTTGGGATAACTAACTGTAATTTCAATTTTAGATTCCATAGCTTTAGAGTTTAAAAAATTTCGGTATTAGATTTTAAAAACTATTGCAATATATAGCAGAGGATGTTTTTTACAACATACAAAATATTTTAGAATTTAAAATATCATAATCTCTTGTAAAATGAGAAAGTAATATTATATATTATAACTAAAGGATATATTTCATATTATAAAAGACAAAAAATGAAGATTTCTTTGTCCATTTATATTGGAATCAAAAAATTATAATATCAATAAAATCAAATTACCTATTTTTATTTCATTTTATTCATTTTGATCTTCTTTTAATAGATTTTTCTTCAGATTTTATTTTATTTATTTTATTAAACTAGATCATTTTCCATTTTACACAAGATCAATATTTTATATTAAATTTATGATATATTTAAAAAAATAAATTATCTAATGAAATATAATTGTATTTTTTTCACAACATTAATTTTTTATTTTTTATTATGTTTTGAACAATTTCAAACCACAAATATTAGTAAAGAAAAAAATAAATCTAAAAATTTAGAATATTTAATTTTTAATTTGTATTGGAGATATTGTAAAGATGACAATTTTTTATTTTCAAACAAAAAATTATTCTTTTCTGGTTTAAAAAATAAAAGATTATTCTCAATTTTTTTCCGTAGATTATTCTCAACTAGAATGGATAAGATAACATAATTTGATAAATAAATAAAAGTATTTTTAAATAATCATATGATTAAATAAATATATAATATGTTGTAATATAATTGCGATTACTTATAATATAAATAAATGTGTGTATAAATGATGCTCCTGAAATTATTATTTTCCAAGAGATTAATTTTCTCTAAAGACATAAGATAATTATTATAATCTAATAAATGATTAAATTTTGTAAGGATTATATAAATAAATCTACTATATATTATTTGAAAAACAATTTGGAGAATATATTTTTGTTTTCTAAAAAATTACGATATATGCTATTACAAAAAATTAATTCAAAAAACAACATTTTTTGAACCGTTATTTATTTAAAAATTAATTTATATTATAATTGATAATAATTTTTCTAGAAATATATTATATATTTACTTATAGTAGGATTATTTAGATTTTTTTTTCATGTAGGATTATTTAGATTTATATATTTATTTTTGATAAGATATTTGGTTTAAAATATATAAAAATAAAGTTAAATATATTCGAATCAAATATTATAAAATTTAAGTTAATCTCTTAAAAAAATAATATTTGTAACATTGACTATATAGAAACTTCTTTACATCATAATTATTTTAAAAAATTGAAAAAATAAAAATATATAAATCTCTAATGAAAATTAGAAACATATAAATAATATGTGTATCCTTATTTATATAATTAGATATTTTTTATATAATATCTAGAAAAATTAATTTTTGTATCCTTTTTTTTCAACTACTAATGTTTTATTGCTATTAGATAATTAATCATTTAAGTTAAAGATTGAAAATTAAAACATAATAAAATTTTGTTAATTCATTATAATATAATAAAAAATTAATTCAAATATGGTTAGTTCAAAAAATTTAACAGTATTAGCTATACCATATAGAAATATTAGTTTTATTTTAACACACACGTGAAATATTTTTTGAATTTTGTATGAAATTCTCTCAACGTGCGCGTGGAACGTTTGTTGAATTTTCTACATACTATACTATTTTATGTAAATAGAATATTTGAACCCGTACGAGCGTACTTCACATTAATTTATGTAATTTATTGTAAAATTGCTGTAATAATTAGTTTTTTACAAAATTAATTCAAATATGGTTAATTCAACAATTTCGAAAAAAATTATTAGTATTAGCTATACCATATAAGAATACAAGTTTTATTTGAACACGTGCACATGAGTCGTTTTCTGAATTTTGTACATACTATTTTATGGAAATAGAATATTTCAGACCGTACAAACGTGCTTCACATTAATTTATGTAATTTACATTAAAATTTCCGTAAGAATTAAAATTTTACGAAATTAATTCAAATATGGTCAATTAAACAATTTTGAAAAGAATGAATAGTATTAGCTATACTATATAGGAATACAAGTTTTATTTTAACATGCATACATGGGATGTTTGTTGAATTTCGAACATACTATTTTATGTAAATAGAATATTTTAAAATTGTGCGAGCGTATTTCACATTAATTTATCTAATTTACACTAAAATTTTTGTAGGAATTATTTTTTTACGAAATCAATTCAAATATGGTTAATTCAACAATTTTAAAAAGAATTAATCGTATTAGCTATACGCCTATACCAAATAGGAATAGAAGTTTTATTTTAACACGCACCCATGGGACATTTGTTATATTTTGTACATATTGTTTTATGTAAATATAATATTTTAGACCGCGCGAACGTACTTCACATCAATTTATGTAATTTACAATAAAATTTCTGTAGGAATTAGTTTTTTACGAAATTAATTCAAATATAGTTAATTCAACAATTCAAAAAGAATTAATAGCATTAGCTATACTATTACTATTAACAGACCCACATGAGACGTTTGTTGATTTTTGTACAAATTATTTTATGTAAATAGAATATTTCAGACCGTACAAGCGTATTTCATATTAATTATGTAATTAACAGTAAAATTTCAGTAAGAATTATTGTTTTACGAAATTAATTCAAGCATGGTTAATTTAACAAATTCGAAAAGAATTAATAGTATTAGCTATATCATATAGGAAATACAAGTTTTATTTTAAACGCGCATGAAAGGGTTTCTTGAATTTTGAATGAGACTCTCTCTAACGCGCGTGGAACGTTTGTTGAATTTTATATATATACTATTTTACGTAAATAGAATATTTCATACCGTACGAGTGCATCACACTAATTTATGTAATTTACAGTAATATTTCCGTAAAAGTTAGTTAGAAATTCCGTCCAAATATTGCAACAATTAAAATTATAATAATTTAAAAAACATCCCAAATGCAAATAAACAAAATTACCCAAATAATAAATTTTAACAGAAAGAACACAAAATAAATTATGATAATCAAAATAGATAAAAGAAGAATATGAAACAACATAACTTGTTCCCATTATTCAACCAAACCGATATTAATCCATAAAAGTCTTGAAAGTAAATAAAAACAAACGACACAACAGCATATATGATCAATATATCATCATCAATATCATCATGATCATGATCATAATCATATATAATATTAATTCTTCATATTCTTTGGAAACATCAACTTCTCTTGATGAGCAACTTCAACCTTGTTTTTGAATTCAATAAGATCCTTAAGGCTTAAAGAATCTATTTCCTTCACATTATACCCATTTGCTACATTCTCTTCATGTCTTTTTTTCAAACCCTATATTTAAACCAAACCCCCAATTTTTCAATTTATACTAAACAACAAAAAATTAATTTTTTAAAAAATATTTACCTTACAAATCACTTCTTTTTTATCCATCTCAGTCATAAGATGATCAAGTTCATCTTGTAACTCAACAACAATAGTTTTCTTAGCCTCTCTTTTCGCAGCAAGACCCGATGAGGTTTGATTTCCGGCTAAAAAATGCTCGGCAACATCGAAAAAAGTTGGATTACCGTACACATAAGGTCGACCAGTAGGAGAAAAGATCAAAACTCCAATATCTGCACCACTTAGATTCACCAATGCATCAGCTTTGTTGAAAATACCAGATCGGCGTTTCGAAAATGTCACTTGTCTAGTATTAGGATTCTCAATATACTTCATATTGATCTTTCGACGACCCATTTTGATCTTGTTTTTGATAACTCAATATCAAAAACAAAAAAAAAATTAGAGAGGAGAATGGAGGGGTAAGTAAGAAAAATTATTTATTTGTTGTTTGTGAAAACAAATTGAATTACTAAAATAGAAAAAGACAATTAAACTTTTAATATAATAATTTAGTAACTGATTTTTTTTTGAGTTTGTATTATTATATAACTAATAAGGGAACTTTTTTAAAAATGTTTAAAATCATTTGGCTCATTTTAGAATATATATAGATACAAACAAAAATGCAAACACAAAAACGAACATAAAAGGAAATTAAATATAGTAAATAATGTATATTCATTTTTGTAGTATTTTTTCCTAAAAAATTCAATGATTATATTTTTTTTTTTATTTTCTCTAAGTAATACCAAAAATGTCTCTATTTGTTAGAAAAAAAAAATCTTTGTGGCAAACTATGAATAGGAGGTATAGGACTAATCGTTAGGCTTCACACTTTCACTACAGATCATTAATAACATTTTTCTATTCAAAATTATAATTATGGAATTCTCATGAAATTTTTTAACCCAATAATAATATAATATTTATTATATAAAAGAGTAAACTTAGATTATGTAATTAGTAAATATATATGTTTTGTTGATTTTATTAGTTTATTTATTACTCACAATATAATATGTTATTAATTATAAAAAAATTATCTTAAAATATATGTACATCTATTTGATGGAATTGCAACTTTCTAACTCTAATTTTTTTCTTTTTCGATTTCAATTTGCCTATTGCTAATGAGGATTTCAAGAAATTTATGTAACAGTATATATAAATTCAGTTACATAGAAAGTAACAAGTGACAGTTTGGCCGAGTGGTCTAAGGCGCCAGATTTAGGCTCTGGTCCGAAAGGGCGTGGGTTCAAATCCCACAGCTGTCA
>KE153382.1:4743-21525 GCA_000411095.1 Aethionema arabicum
TAACCGCACAACTCTTCGAAATATGCAAACTTCTGCTCGAAGCATGCAATCTTCTGCTCCACCACATTCAACTTACCCTTTAATACAACTATATCCTAAGAGACTTGGGATTGAGACGACGTACCGCCGAAAGTACCAGAAGTATCGATCTGCGACTGGAGAGAACCAATCCCGCTAATTTTTCCTTACTTTCGAGGAGCGGTTTGAAAAATTAAAATTTACGTTACGAATATGTGAAAAAATATGAAAAGAAAAAAAATTATAATTATAAAAATAATAAGTACTTGCAAGAAAACCTGGTTCTTCGATGCAAGAGATAATCTTCCAGAAGCCATCTCCTGAATTCTGAGTCATCTCTTGAAGTCTAGAGTTGACTTCATTGTAGAGATACTCGGAATTAGCATCCATAAATGATCCATCCGACTTCCTCTTCGTGTACGCGAGAACATTCAACAAATCTGTCTCGGCTTCTTCGTTTTCCTCAGCGTCAAAATAATTTTTTTTGGATTAGTTAAAGTTCTAATTAATTTAATAACAAAAAAATAAGTAAGAAAAAAAGAAACTTACAAGTTGTCGGCCTTGGGCTACGAACGAAGTTTGGCCGGAACGTAGTGTAGAGTGGGAACCACTGGTAGAACAAGCATCCTTACTGTTGTTGCTTTTAGTCTCATGATCATCACATTGCCAAATAGCGATGAGGCTCTCGCAAACTGTCGAACTAATGGTGCAGTACTTCCTCGCCTTTCTTCTTCCAACTCTTCTTCCACCGTCCCACCATGTCAGGTAGCCGTTGCTTGACTTTTTTTTGTCAAAATCCCCTCGGACTATCCTCATAATACCCTCTTCCCAATGGTTTTAACGCTACAAAAATAATTAAAGTTAAAAATAACATATAATATAATGAACTTCTTATTAAATTTGTTAACGAACTAAAATTAAAACTGACCGCAAAGGTTAAGAACAATCGGTCGAAGACATACTCCGGTATGTTTCTACACCCGGTATACGGTTCTTTAAAGTCGTTCTCAAAGATGTCTTTAATTGTCGTAGCAACAGATGGTCAAAATGGAACCTGAAAGGAAAAAGTTAACAATTTTAATTAAATAATAACTTCTAAATAAATAACAATTAATCAAACTAATTAAAACTTAAAAAATATACCAATATGTGTTCGAAGGTTTCCCTGAGTGAAGAGTTGGGAGTAGATGATGACCAGGTTCGTTGAGAATGTCTTGTATCATCTGCAAATATGCTTCTCGACCACCTTGGACCAGAAGAAGCTCAGGAATAGGTTGAACAGGGAGAGAATATTGAACGAGTGGAAGCGGTGTGCGGTAGCCCGTATAATCGTGAGAACTAGTCTCGCACCCAGGAGTCGGTGGAATAGAATGCGAATGGGAGCCAGAACCCCCCACGACCCCAGGATTCGTGACGTCCACCACTCCTAGAGGTGGAACCTCCTCCACGGGAAAGATTACTGCGTGTATTGGTTTTCCTCCTCTATGGGTGTAGTCCACCTTGACAACATTCTGTATGCTAGCGAATAATCAAATGTCTGAAAACCTGAATACGAGAGTTATTTCAACTCATTGATCAAGATGATCGGCCATTACGAATATTGTCTCCCCAACATACCTAATGGACTAAATCCGTCTGTACATAACCCAAGATAGACATTCCTCAACTCGGTAGCAAAATTTAAATGTACCGTCTCGAAGTGTTTCCACGCCTTTGCATGTTATGGCTCCGTCTTTTGTGGAATGTAGTGCATGTCATCTCATTGATGTTGATGTCCTTTCTGATTGCTATAACCGTTTCAATCTATTTGTGATTGGCAAATACCACATACGTTGGTATGAGACTTGTCTCCTTCCAGTAGTTGATTTGTATCACGACCTCTCACAAAATCGACATGCCTCCAGCGTTTCATCATCTTTCCAGAAAATCATGCAGTTGTCAATTCAAACATTAATCGTTTCCGATGGTAACCCAATACTCGCAACCAACTTCTGTATTTCATAAAAATTACTAGGAGAAGGATTATCTTTTGGTAAATACTCATGAAATAGTGCGGCCTACTTATCCATGTTTTGCTCGCTTGTGTTATTTTCACTTGTGACATCTATGGGGTGTATTTATAAGAGTTTGAGAAACAGTTGTGGTGCTATTGCGATGGTTTTACTAAATACTTACTATGGTTTTGCGATGGAACCATATTTACGAGAATTTTGTGGTGGTTTCATTTAACACATGATATTGAAGATGTCGGTTGGTCCAAAATCCCCTCGTAAGCTGCGTTGGTATTTTGATGGTCGGATATTACGATAGTATCAACCACCGCAATATCTTCGCAACTTTGCGAAGGTATAAAACCACCACAATATTGCGAAGGTTTTGCGGTGGTTTTGTTTTTCCTTAGCAAAACCCTTACAAAGGTTTCGCAGGCTTGCAGTGGTTTCATACCTTCGCAAACTTGCGAAGGTCTTACTAAATTTTTGCGATATCACCCAATACCTTAGCAAAAGTCAAAACCAACGCAAAGCCAACACAATTTTGCGTTAACCTTCTTTCCATCGCAAGATACTATAGCAATTTGGTCATATTCCTTCTAGTAGTAAATATTGTCTTTGAATATACTTTTAGTGTATTTTTATAACTTATTTTTTAGTAGTGTATTTTCACAACTCACGACTTATTATTGTATTTCGCAAAACTTCTTGAAGAAAAAATTATTTTAACTTTTCAGATAGAAGAAACTTATGACATGAAAGAGAGAAGTAAAAAATTCAAACATTAAAAGAATTAAAAAGGAGACATAATCAAATATTGGACACAAATCATCAAAGGGAGAGCCCAAATATAAAAGAACCCCAAGAAACATAAACAATATTATCAAAAACTATATTCATGCTTCAATATAGCAAAATGAGATAGTTAATACTCATCAAATCAAGAGTATTAAGTTAAGAAGACTCCTCCATCGGTTGCAATCAAGGCGTTGTTGCTACTTTGAATCCCCAAGTTAATACCATTTGGTTGTTCTGGAAAGCAAAATTTGAATATATTTGGTTCTTATGTTATGTAATTTTAGTGTATGATTGGAAGTCATGTGTGTCAATTGATCCACGTTAAAAACGTAAATTGATTTTTGTAATTGATCCACATAAAAAAAATCATAAATTTGAAATTATTCAATATTTTTTTCGAAAAAATGTTATGCCTCCTTAACAAATTTTGCTGGCTCCCGCACTGGTATTGAGTGTATATATAATTAAGACATATAAGTAAGTAACTAACCCTGAGGAAGTTTGTCGACAAAGAAACAAATGGCGATGACAATGTAACAAAGCATGAGGACCAATCCCTTCATGTAATGAGATGTTCCATCCTATATTAAATCATAAAAGTGTATTGATAGTTGAATTTTGGATTGCTTATTTTCAATATTATTTTGTTTTTATTTGCTTAATTCAATTTCTTACTTTTTCTAGCTTTCTGACCTTAATAATTTATCAAATTTTTTTTGAATTTTTTATATCTAGCTTTCTAAACTTAATAATTTATCTATTTAAAGCTTTATTTTTTTTTGGTGTTAAATCTAGAATATTAATTTAGAATATTTCATTGTTATTCATATAATATGAAATACTTTGACATGGCTAATTATATTTGCTTTTTTATATCTCTAGAGTCGGACTAGATTGATCTGATGACTCAATGACCCAAAAAACCATCTGAGATTTTTAAAACAAGAGTTTAAATCGTAAGAAACATGCGGTTCTAATTCAAAAATCAATTGACAATGAGTAGAATACCCTCTACTTTTATATTTGAGTCAATTTTGTTAGTTCATTTCGATATATGTGTGTGTGTTGAAAATTGGTTTGGTACCTGTAAAGTGAAGGCAGTGATGATAATGGCTACCGCAAGAGAGGTAGTTTCAAGAACACTGAAGTTGAGATCCATATTGATTCCAAGAATCCATGCCACGATTATTATAAAAGGAACAACGAATACAGCAATTTGAGTTGCAGATCCTAAGGCAACACCAAGTGATATATCCTTCAAATTATTTCCATTAATTAAACGTTAATTAATTAGTAATAAATAAAAGGGTATTTTGAGTAGCTAATGAATAGTAAAGAACTCATACGAGTTTGTTCTTGAAAGCGAAGATAATGGCTCCAGCATGTTCAGCTGCGTTTCCAACAATAGGAAGCAATATAATGCTTATGAAACTTATTGATAATCCCCACGACTCTGATGCTTCCTAAAACCCCAACATATATACACAATGTTAAATCTCATTTTTCATCATTTCATCGATTCAATTTATAAAAATAAAATAAAACTCAATGTAAATCAAACCCCAACATTTGATAATAAGTCAAAAACGTTTTTAAAATAGTTTATGTTTAGGGTTTGGGGTTTAGAGTTTAGGGTTTAGGATTTAGGATTTAGGGTTTAGGATTTAGGATCCATAAAAAAGTTGTGTTGCCATAAATTTTGACTAATGTTCGATCCAACTATGATTGGTCAAAAGTTGGGTAGTAATGTTTTAACCAATTTTCGATTAATCTTATAAATTTTTTTCGTTTAGTGGGAGACTGTTAGAAAAATTTTGGCTTACATTTTGATCAAAATAACAATTTTAAATTTTTTTACGAAATTTCGAGCAAAATAATAAATCAATTTTAATTTTTATATGAAAAAAAAATTGGTTAAACAAATTTTGATCATTGACTTGTCGACCACTTTTTTTGTCAATTTCGTCGAGACACAATAAAAATAATAAACTTTTGAAGTAATAATCACAATTGTAAATAATAAAGTAAAAATATTATTGTAAAATGTGATTTTTTAAGCATTGAAATTTTAAAGTTTTTAATAATTTCAAAAAAAAAAATTTATTCAAATATTCAAGAAAACAGACGGAGTAGAACATCCCATAAAATTAATATAAAATATTTAAAAATTAAATCTGATACAAGTTACCTCAATTGTGCCGACAATATACTCTGATAACAATGCAATGACCAAAGTCATCCCAACGAGCCAAGCAAATCCACTCCAAAATCCAATGACCGGTGTTTCTTCAGAACTCAAATTGTCATCGAACAAATCTTCCTCAATCACATCGATCTGCTTTTAAAGTGACATTAAACTACTAAACCACTTAGTCTATATATGTAGTAATTTAAGTACCTGTTGAGTGTCAAACAACTGACGGTGAGTCCATAACTGAAACACAAGATATGCAATGTAACCGATCAACATAACGATACTGCTAGCTCGTGATAGACTAAGCGACATTTCCGAAACAAGAACTGCAGATGTCTCCTCGGTTGCTACATATCCGAATAACATTGGCAGTAGATGACATAAGAGTCCAAATAGAAGTAAGAAGAAGTTCACATCAGCTTGTCTCTGGCAAAAAATATCACAAATTTATTAATTTAGTGTTTCGGTGACTAACAACTAAAATTTAAATACTGAAAAATTTAGTGTTTATTTTTAGTTACTAGAACTTGTTGAAACCTATTGCTAAATCAACAATGACTAAACAAATGTCTTTATCAAACATGTTTCGGCTACGAGTTTTAGGAACTAGTAACTAAAAGTTTCAAACATTGAAACCTTGAAACTTTTAGTGTTATGTTTAACATAGCTAAAACTTATTGCTTAAACCTATCACTGAACCAACAAAAATAAACAAATAGGACAATAGGTTTCACGACGAGTTCAACGACTAGCGATTAAATTTTCAAATAGTTAATTTTTTTGTTTGTAATCACGAAAACATGTCGCTCACACCTATCACCAGAGTCGTAATTATGCATAGGCAGGCTAGACAATGGCCTAGGACCCACATCAAAAAAAAATTTATGTTTAGAAAAAAATATGACACAATTTTTATATTGGTATCATTTCTCTTCGAGTAAGAAAAATAAAGCACATTTTTTATTTTCGACTAGGGCCTCCGATAGCCACGGAACGGCTCTGCCTATCACTCAACTAGAATTTACTAAGCCGGCATGTTAGGAATACATTTCAACTATATGTCATTGAACCAATGGCGATGGAATGGTTTTAAATTTTAGGTTATTATTTGTGGAAACATGAGAACTCAAAATCAATTGACAATGAATGGCGTAGATCATATCTCAATTATATTACTCAATTTGTTAGTGTGTTTTCAATGTGGGATTCTAACAATTATCACTCGTCACTATTGCTTATCACTATAGCTCATTGTTGGTGTAGCGACAGCGAAAAGAACACAAACTAAATACACCAGAAAAAAAGTTTAAAGAAGGTATATGTGATATATACCCGATCGAATCGCTGGTCGGTCCCGATATTGGCGATTCCACCACAGAATAAAGAAGTCCCAAGAACCAATAAAAGGTTTGATAAGATAGAACCAAGCAGAGAGTATTTCACAACGGCTACTTTGTTATTAGTCAATGCTAGAATTGCGATTATAAGTTCGGTCGCGTTCCCACAAGTAGCGTTCAAGAGACCACCCACTACATAATAACAAAAGACCAAATAATATATTATGCTAATAATTACTTTTATGTGTTGTCAACTGAATTTTGAAAGAAGAAAATGTCTTACATGTGGGACCAGTGTAGAAAGCTAGTTGCCTGCACGGATTACACGGGGGGAAGTGAATATATAAATTAAAATTGTATTAAAATAAACAAAAAAAAAGACAAAATCAATCATGTGATATGGGTGTGAGTAATAGCTGTGTATTGTTAGCCTTACCTAATCACACATTAACGAAAATCATTAAGAGAATCTTAGTCCATTTGATTCAAAATCATCATAACAACCCAAAAATATGCCCAAACTAACATTTATATTATCAATATAAGACCCTAGACGACGTAAATAAATTTGAATATAACTTGTTGATTTAACCTAGACGGGGTAAAAATGTTGGTGATATCATCAGATTAGGGCCGGCTTAAAACTACGGGGTCCGAGAAAAATCCAAATTGGGACCGATGTTTCATATAACGAAAATAACTTTTTTTTATATAGGTAAACTTATCATTCAGTAGCGAGAATAATTTGGGGGTCGAGACGAATGTTTCGTCTGGCTTGGACAGATTTGAATTTTGTATAGATAAGAATGAAAAATTTAACAATAATATTTATAGGATGGTTTTGGATAGGATACACATTTAATAGATCGGAATTTATTGAATGTTAATAAGTTAAAGAACTTGTTGACTAATGTTTAATCAATTAGATAGATTTTACGCGGTCAGGTTGTTCCTCGTGAAGCTCAATCCCAAATGTTACAACTTTTTTCTTAAGAAAAGTAAAAAATATAAAAAAAATATTTCTTAAAAAAACATTTTTTTCGGTTTGGTTTAAAGGTCCAAAATTTTTTGGACCGGCCATGAGAGAGACTAAGTATTCACTCATCCTAAGTCATTGAATAAAAAAAAGTTGTTGAACACAATTAAATAAATGAGATGAAACTTACTCGGTGAGAAAGCTGACTCGTTCAGCTAAAGGTGTAAGCCCTAACAAGCTTAGTCCAAATATAACAGCCTAACCATTTAATCATTTAAACAATTTAGTCACACAAATCTGACCAATTCTTATAACGGAAAAACAATCACATACCGGAGGAAAACCACAAAACGATGCGATAATGGCGAGCGGCACGGCCGGGAGAAGAAAAGCGAGCTTTGTGCCGAGAAAGATTTCTTCGAGATTAGAGAGAAAATCTTTAAGACATTTATATGGAACCTTTTGAATCACTTGGAGAGACGGTTTCCTCCTTAACATCGACGTTGCGGTCCGACAAAATCTCAAGTCCCTGAACGACCCTTTTGTTGTTAATATATTCGCGTTTGCGTCAGCGTTTGCCTCAACGTTTCCGTTCTCTGCTGCTATCAATTGCTCCTGAATTGTGCTTGCCATTTTCTTTGTTTCTTTTTTTTTTCTCTGTCTTGTAATCCTCCAAATATATAATTCACAAAGACCAACTTTTATTGTTATAATAGAATGGCGTCAGTTGTGTTTTATATACTAAATAGATTTAGTCTTTGGTCCCACGATGAAACTACGAGGAAGTTTCGCATTTAGATCATTTTATTTGTTTCATTTTCTTTCTATTGCAGTATTTGATTTTTGCTTTTTATGATTTTTTGTTGCATGTATAAAAAATTAGAAATGGTAATTATATGTAGTTGGAAATTTGAAAATTTGGCTCTTATATCTCTCCCGTTTTGGGAAATTACATTTTTTTTTCAAGGTTTTATTGGTATGTTTTTGTTGTATTTGTGGTTAATAATTTGTATTTTAATAGTTAACTGTTTTGAAATCCTTTTCGGTTACAATTCTTTTTTTTTCAACAGAGAAAAATAATCATAAATAACTGTAAAGTAGCATTCTTTAAAATTATTTAATTAGTCAACTTTCACATTAAACAACTTGAATACATCAGAAATTTATAAATATATTCTATAAAAAGAATACTATGTCAATAACTATTCGAACAAATAAAGTATTAAATAATTAAAGTTGACTTGTACATCATTGTAACAGAATTTGAGTTTCTGATTTTCGATTTATGAATTTGAGTTTATGATCCAACAGAACATATGATTCTTGGCTGACTTTCCGGTTTTAAGTTTCGTATTTGGTTTTTAGTATTTATTACTGTTTTTATTTTACCCTTAGTATTTAATACTGCTAAAGAGTAAAGACAATAAAATGAGTTTTCTTCTCAATACTGCATTAGGTTTTATGGTATGTTAGTCCTGTTCGGGGTCTTGTCGCAGAGTCAATATTAAACGTCAAATTTAAGTCATTAAAATAATCAATAAGATAGCATAATTGACAGTAAAATTAACAAAACTCAACGCCAGCCACATGCAGCGTTATAAATTGGTGGTCGCTGATTTTTCCAGCGACGTGTTTATAAGGCTAATCAATCATCCAACGGCCGTATCCGGTGACGTTTTTAAACAATTTACTAATTTTTATGTTTATTTTTTGTCGCTTGATCGTGACTCTGCGACAACATTCCGAACAGGACTGTTGACTATGCTGTTTTTGTGGTATGTTGTTGGGCTGAGTTATCGATTGGGCCAAACCAAATCGACAGGCCCAGATACGTCTTAAATAATCAAACTATGATGACCAAAATTAAAGTCTATCATGCAATACAAATTCTAATGTCTACTTTTGGGGTATAATTTTTTTTTTTTTTTTTGCCAACAGCATGTAGATTTGATTTATGAAAGTAAATATTACAGAGGTTGCCATGTTATAGTATACATTGAGTGATGGGTTCTAGCTTGTTTGGCTAGTTTATCCACATCATTTATAACATGACGTTTTACATGAAGGAAATGGTAGTCATAGTCATTTGAAAATAATTTGGTGATATCTTGGATAGTTGTTGATATATCTGACCTGCTCAATGATGTAAATTGGCTTCGCCCTAACGTCTTTTGCAATTCGTCGTAGAGAGCTTTGAAGTCACCGATAAAGAGAGCCTTGGTGATGTTCAATTTACGAAGTTCTTGTATTGCATATAATAACGCTAAACCTTCTGCTTCTCTCGGGGTTGGGGTTGGTTTGAAAGATCCCTTTCCTTGTAGGACTCTATCACCGTTTATGTTATATAAAATCCAGCTTAGTCCTATAGGATGTTGTGAGGAGATCCATGATGCGTCAACTGCACAGCAATCTCTGTTACATTTTTGAGCTAGTTGCTTGATATTTTGGTTATCATTGTGTTGCACTGAAACTCCTGCTGCAGGATACGAATGATTGGTGTGGGAATTGTTCTGAAGATCCTTTGATGTTTGCCATGATTGATGGTCCGTAATTGCTTGGTTGATAACTTGTGGAATGTAGATCCGTTTCCTTTGGAAGATCAGATTGTTTCGCATCTTCCAAAGCCTCCATCCAATATAGGCAAATAGTGTAGATAACTCATGTGGTGCTTTGGCTATCGTGAGTATTGCTTGTAGGTTATCCTGCAACGATGAATTACATGGGTCTAAAGTGTTTACCTGTGGGTGGGGAGTTAATTCCCAAACTTCTTTGGAGATTCTGCATTGAAAGATTATGTGATTTACCGATTCCTCTGCTTCTCCACAGAGTTGACATATGGTATCTTGGCTGCAACCTCGTTTTGCCAAGTTTATGCTTACCAGTAGAATATTTTGGGCTATCCTCCACCAGAAATGTTTGAGTTTTGGAGGGATATCTAGACGCCAGATTTGCTTGTAGAGCTGTTGAGCATTGCTCTCTATCTGGTTCTCGTTGCATGAAGGTATGTTGTTTTGTAGGTAATAACCTGATTTTACACTATATTCTTCATTGTTGGTGTATATCCAGGAGGGATGGTCAGGGGAGTTAGTAATTGATGGTCTTATTTGAAGGGCAAGCTCCGTATCTCCAGGGTCAAGCATTTGGTTCAATAGTGTTCTGTTCCAAATGTCTGTATTTTCATGTAATAGACCAGAAACTGTTAGCGAATTGTATGTGAACATACCTGGTCCCTTCGCTGGTCTTGACGGGGTTGTGGGCAGCCAGTTATCAGTCCAAGCATTAATGTCAGTACCATTCCCAACTCTCCACCGTAATCCTTGTTGTATCAAAGGTTGAGTCTGAATAATGTTGCGCCAAGCGTAACTTGCATTTTGTTGTACACGAGCTTGCAGGAAGGTTGTTCTTTTAAAGTACTTGTCTTTGTAGACTCGTGCTACTAGTGATTGGGGATTGGTGATGAAACGCCAACTTTGTTTAGCAAGCAGAGCAAGGTTGAAATGTTGTAAGTCTCGAATGCCTAGTCCACCATTTGCTTTAGACTGTGTTATCTTGTCCCAAGCTAGCCAAGAGATTTTCCGATGATTCGAATTAGATGACCACCAATATTGCCTGATTGTCGCCGTGATTTTATTTAGGATGTTCTTTGGGAGCTTAAAACAGGACATAGCATAGCATGGGATAGCAGTTGCCACTGCTTTAATCAAGACTTCCTTCCCTGCAGGAGATAAAAACTTCGTATTCCAAGTGGCTAGCTTATTAGATATGCGAGTTGCAAGATATGAGAAAGTTTCATAACGGTTCCTTCTTATCATCTCAGGTAAACCTAAATATTTGTCAAAACCCCCCACTTTATGTATTCCCAGATGTTGACAAATAGATGCTTTAATATGGGAAGGCGTACCTTTGCTGAAGGTTACAACTGACTTATGAAAGTTAACTGCCTGACCCGAGCCTTGCTGGTAAATGGATAGTGTATCGATAAGTTCTTTGCATTCATTGATCGTAGCTTTGGCAAATAGCATTGAATCATCTGCAAATAAAAGATGAGACACAGAGGTCCACCGCTTGATGCTTTATATCCTGTTAGTTTTTTATGTTCCCCTTTGATTTTCAAAAGATTAGAGAGACCTTCAGTGCAGATGAGGTAAAGAAAGGGTGAGAGTGGGTCACCTTGGCGAATACCTCTTTGGGGGGTAATGGTGCCAGTGGGAGTCCCATTTGTTAACACCGAGTAGGTAACCGTGGTAATACAAGTCATGATCCAGTTTCTCCATGTGTTGTTAAAACCAAGCTTAGTCATGACTGCATCCAAAAAGACCCATTCAACTTTGTCAAAAGCTTTAAAAATATCTAGCTTGACTGCCATGTAGTTGTCTTTTCTAGTCTTAGTATGCATTGAGTGCAGTAATTCATGGGCAGTGAGTAAGTTATCCGTATTAGACGCCCCGGAATAAAAGCTGATTGATGTTCAGATATTATTAATGGGACCCAAGGCTTTAGTCTTTCAACTAGGATTTTTGATATAATCTTGTACGAGACGTTTGCAAGACTTATGGGTCTGTAATCTTTTGGTGTTTGTGGGGAATCTGTTTTAGGTATTAAACATATATGGGTATGATTCATTTCTGGTGTTAAATAGCCTTGCTCAAAGAACAATCTAACGTAATTAATCACACCTGGCTTGACGACTTCCCAATGGTTTCTGTAAAAAGCTGAGTTGAATCCGTCTGGTCCGGGTGATTTGTCTAGATGAATTGAGAAGACAGCTTGCTGAATTTCCTGTTCTGAAACAGATTGAGTAACTTGCTCATTGATGGCATCAGTTATAATGGGAGAGGAACTGTCTAGTAAAAGTGTTGCTAGATTACAACCGTCAGATGTGAAGAGATTTGTAAAATACTTAGCTATTTGGTCTTGGACTTCAGAGGGTTCAACATATAAGTGGCCAGTGTTATAGTAAATATGTGTAATTCGGTTGAAAGAACGCCGTTGTTTGGTTGTTGTGTGGAAGAATGAAGTATTCTTATCCCCTGCCTGCAACCATTGTATTATGCTTTTTGTCCTCCAATACTCCTCTTCTAACCTGTATGCAATTTTAAGGTTAGTTTTTAGCAAGCCAATATGAGCATAATTAGGAGTATCGGAGTTAAAAGCTTCATGTATCTGCTGCTTTAGTTGTAGGATCTGCTTTGATGTGTTTGGTTGATTGTTTCTCTTCCAGCTAACTAAGGCTGATCTGCACTTGGTAAGGGCTTGTTGAAATTGAGAGCTTGGTAGAGATGAACATTGCATTTGCCATGTATCTTGGATTAGACGCTGAATATCTTGGTTGCTCTTCCATCGACTATCATATCTGGACAGCCCTTGCTTCTTCCATTGACTTGGATTAGTGTGTAGGATAATCGGTTTATGATCCAATCTAAGCCATTCGAGAAATTGAACATAGGCATGTGGATGAAGATCTGTCCACTGAATATTAGCCATCACCCTGTCTATCTTGGTTTTAATAAAGTGAGAGTGACGTTTTCCATGCCATGTATATTTGCCTCCTGCCATTTTTATATCATGTAATCCACAAATTGATATCATATTTCGGAATATCTGAAGGGATGCAGCTGATCTTGGAGGTCCACCTCTCTTCTCTGATGGGTCTTTTATTTCATTAAAATCTCCAAGTAGTAGCCAAGGAGATAGTGTACGGTGTTCTGATTCGGCTTGTAAAGCCATTTCATTCCACATAGCCTGTCTATACTTGAAATTTGGGTTTCCATATATATAAGTTAACAAAAAACTAGTGAAGCCTGAACTTACAATGACATCCGTACGGTTAAGCTGAGGAGTATTTACAAATTCCACTTTGACCTTGTCATCCCAAAAAACCGCCAAACCACCACTAGTTCCATTGGCTGGCAGTATAAACCTATTCGGATATTGAAGTTGTTTACAAAGTCGGAGTAAGACTTCTACGCCGTTTTTTGTTTCTACGAGGAACAAAACATCCGGTTTATAAGACTTCCGGATGTCTTTTAAATTGGAGATTGTCAGGGAGTTCCCCAATCCCTGACAATTTCAATGCATAATCTTCATATCTTCTTTGGTGGTTAAGGTTAACCACCAAACCTTTGCCATTGTTATCATCGGAGGATTGTTTCTTTGCTGGGGACTCAGCTTCCGGTGAATCACGCTCTGAACTTTTCCTTTTTGTACCATGGTCAGTGCTTGTTCCAGCTTTAGATTTATCACTCATAGTTGCGTTACCAATATGAGGAATTTTTTGCTGAGCAGCAATTGTTGCAATATTGGTGTGCTCTTTAGGTTGTGACAGTGTGGTTTTAGGAATCAGTTGTGGGCTTGCTTCAACGATTATGGTACTGGGATTGTCTTGTCTTCCAGTTAATTGCTGCTTGATAATCTCATAGGGGTTATTGGAAGACGAAGACTGATGATCCAGGTTTGTAGTCTGCTGAGTACAGTCTTCGAAGCTATGTTGTAAACTCCCACAAGTAGTGCAAAAATTTTGGAGTCGATCATATCGGAATTCTAGTTCAATGGGAGGACCTACGTTCATTATCTGAACACTACGAGCCAGTGTGATTTCATCGTCAATATTAAATCTTATTTTTACCCATACCTCTGCTGGGCGATTGGCTGTAGGTTCGATGATGCTTTGGTCTTCGTATTGGCCTAGTTTGGATCCAATGCTTTCTACGATCTGACTTCGACGGTATATGTTGGGTAAATTGATGATTTGAACCCAAAATGGAACACTCTTGAGATATGTGGGTTTCTCCATTTGATGCCACCGATCAATCGCAACTATCCAACCACGATATGTGTATGGTGCGTGCTCTAGAACATTGATAAGGTGGTGTTCTGAATCGAAGTAGAAATTGACCGTTCCGTCATCATTTACCTGTCCTGTGATTTTGCCGACAAGATTCCAATACTTGCGCATCACCGCTTTAATTACTGCTGGATTTTGCAGTTTTGGATTGAGCCCTCTTGCAACTAGATAGAGGCGATGATCTCGTTCAAATTTTCGCTGAGCGTCTTCATGAATTCGCCATGCCTTTTTATTGGAACCGATTTTCAATTCCTGAAGTGCCTTCCAGATTTCCCGCTCAGAGCTCGTGGTGCTTTGGCTGAGGATTGCGATTAGGGTGTTGAATTTTAACAAAGATTACAGATCTTGATAGAGATGATTCGATTGAATCGCATGCAGAGTCCCTTTTTCGGGAAGGTTCGAGATCTTCATATGGGGTATAATAACAGTCACAAATGTATTATTTCGAATTATTCAATAGATATGGAGTTGAAAGAAAAAAATATCTAAAAAAATCACAAAATAATTCAAAAGATTTGTATGTATAACAAAAAAGAAAACGAGACTACAAAACAAAAAAATCGAAACACAAAAAGATTAAAAAGCAAAAACATACCAAAATATAAGTCTACGAATAAAAATGGCAATAGGTGAAGGATTTGTGAACAAAATAATACTTAAGAAATATTGTCTAGAACTAACATCGAATTGTTCTAGTGGTTTTTTTGGGTATGTGCACCAAGGAACCATCCAAGACCCGCTTAGGAAGAGGGAAAAAGGATTCATGACTAAGAAATGTTTTGCTTATAGATTCATAAATAAAAAAATGGAAAAAAAAATTTTAGTTTCGGAGGGCCTATGACTAAAATTTAGTTTGAAAGCGCCCATAAGCAATTTTTTTTTGTCCAAAGCTCTATATTATACTTGAGCCGGCACTGGAACCACCGTTCGATTCTCTAGATAGAAAAAGATTGACACAATTTATTGTGGATATTTACCCGCTTTAATCTCTGGATCGAGAAAAATATATGGGTCTTAAAGTCCAAAATCTTCACGGTTTATACTACCATTTATATTAACTACAAGTGAGTATGATATCAAGGACAATGGATAAATAAAGTAAAAACTAAAGTGTGTGGTCTTAATTAAGTAATACATTTTATGTGGTGTAAAATAAGTAAGGTATGTGTCTTATAGATATTTTGGCTCATAAAAAATATAGAGTATCATGTAATATTTTGTAATAATAATTTTTTCGAAATAAATAATAAAGTTATTGTGGTCGTTAATTATGTGTTTTCTTTGCAGGAGAGAAAGAGATTCAAGAAGAAGGAGAACCAAATTGGAGAAGAGAAAGGAAATTGAAACAAGAACACGCAATCTTATACGAGTTCAGATACAATCAAAATAATTGTACCCTATATCTCGACGGGATCAATACCAGAATCCGCTAAACAGATGATGATTACAAATTTGAAGCTCTAAACCGAGCTTGTACAAGAGCCAAAAAAATACAAAAGGACAATCTCAAGAATCAACCAAAATTGGACTAATGTCGACTTCTAAAGAGCTGACCTGATTAACAACTGATGATCTTTGAAACTTTGAAGATAACCTCCACCAGCAATCAACACAGCTCAAGCATGAAGACGATCAAGAAATCCCAATTCTGTTACACTTTGTTTCAACGTTCTTCAGTGATCTTTATGCAGGTTTGAAAACGTCACCTTTTTCAATAGAAAATCGCCTATCTTCGTTAAATTTAAGGCCCAAACTTAAGGTCCATTTACCTTTTTACAGTTATGTATGTGTGGAAGCACTACAAGAAAACACTGTTTTTTCCGAGGGAAACAAATTCCTCAGAAAAAACCGAGGAAAAACCGAGAAAAAACCGAGAAAAAACCGAGGACAAACCAAGGAAAACTGAAAATGCAGTTTCCTCGGAAATTCGTCATACTTTTCTGACGAATTTCCGAAGAAAAATATTTCCTCGGAAAGGTCCGAGGAATTTTCGAGAAAACACCGAAGAAAGTTCATAATATGACCATTAAAAGTTTCCTCGGAAATTTCCGAGGAATTTCCGAAGAAAGTGTAACGGATATATTTTCCTCCGTTTTTCTTCGGAAATTTCCGAGGAAATGTATCATTTAATGGTTTCCTCGGAATTTCCTCGGAAATTTCAGACACATAACTTCTATAAATACCCCCCACCTCCTCTTTCTCTTCACTCTTTACAAACCACACATAAAAAAACACACTCTCCCTCATTCTCTTCACTCTTTACAAACCACAAACAAAAAATTATGTCTTATTTTCGTTCTTGGATTAATCAACCACATATGGATCCAAATACGAATCTACTTACAAAAGAATACGCAAGTGGTATTGGAGAATTCATGTCGTTAGTTGAACGACAACCGGAAGCAGAACGTGGTAAGTTGAGATGTCCATGTTCTACTTGTAAGAACAATAGAAATATTAGGAAAAATGATGTTTGGATGCATTTATATTTAAGAGGGTTTATGCGTAGTTATAAGATTTGGTATTTTCATGGAGAAACGGGATATGAACAGGGTAGTATTAGCTATAGCGAACCTGATCAGAATGCGGATAGATTAGGAGAACAAAACCCGGATGTAGATTAT
>KE153389.1:0-13830 GCA_000411095.1 Aethionema arabicum
AAAGACTCAACTCACTTCTCTCTCAAGTGGTTGAGTTTACACAAGGCTCACTCTTATCCTTTTATAGATCCTTAGTGAAAAACCTAGGTGCCTTCTCTCTCTCTTTGTTGAGAGAAAACCCTTTCTTCACGTCTTCTGTCAGATCACCATCCGACGGCCCTGTGTGTGTGTCCTTTACCTGCTCCCATCATGCCGGCCTATAGACACATCACGCCGAGCTAGAAAAGCTTCTCCAAGCTTTTCCCTTTTATCTGTCTTCCCTTTTGATCTCCTGCCTTACCCTTGATGGGCCTTAGCAGCTTTATCAACAGTAAGACTACTATTCCTTGTTTGACTTCTCGCCAACAACTCTTCTGTAGAAAGAGTCTCTTCCTTCTGTCACATTCCAACTCTTGTCAGACTGTCTCTCAACTGTTCAATCCTTCCTTGTAGATTTGGTCAATTTTCCTGCACAACAAATACACTCACAAATTTCTCTAGTGTTCTTGCTCTCTTCTGCCGTTTTATAAGTTGTTTATTACATTCACCAATATTAGATGTTGTAAAAGGACAAATGTGGATAGAATGTCAGAAAACTAGGTTAGGTATTTTTTTGGATAGTACTTCATCATTGTTTCTATGTTTTGTTATAAATACTTGAAAACTTTTCTACAAACTAAATCCAACACAAAGGTATAAAAACTAAAATCTATCTTTCTCTTTGTTATATTAATCATGGCTGACGCAGAATCTCAGCACTCCGGTAATAAAACCGGTGCACGCGGTGGCTGGATCACTTTTCCGTTCATGATTAGTAAGTGTTTTAGAGATTCTCACCTTGAGTTTTTTACACTTTCAATATTTCTGATCATATTTTTTGAGTTCTTATGTGGTGGCAGTTACCATACTTGGATTTGCAATAACCTCTTTCGGAGGAATAGCGAATTTAATCGTTTTCTTGATCCAAGAATTCAACATAAAGAGTATTACTGCTGTTCAGATTTCAAATATTATCAATGGATGCCTCAGTATGTTCCCTGTTGTTGCTGCTGTTGTAGCTGATTCTTTCTTTGGAGACATTACTGTGATATCGGTCTCCGCTTTCATTTCTCTCATTGTAAGTCTAAAATCTTGAAGCTTTTGGATAATTATATATGTTGGATTTGTTCGTTTGCTCGTGATTGGCGGAAGACATAAACGAAGGCTCTAGATAAACAACACGTAATGTTGTTTGTTTAGTTGTCGCTAGCTACGAGCGACAAAGTCTTTTTTGTTTAGTTGTGGATGCCTGGGCGAGTGAAAGCGATTTAAAATTTCGAAAACGTTTAATTTTTAATTGTCGAGACTTGTTGTCGCTCACTAGTGATAGGTAAAGGAACATGTCCTATTATACTCTTATATAAAGAGAAATACTTTACAAATTTTTTTGTTTCTAGTTGATAAATTAATATTTCTTTTGTTGTGAATATTAGTTTAATCAAATTAATATCAAAATATAATAAAAATAAATCTTTCATTGTTTAAACTGTAATCATTTTGATATTACATTTTCAGAAATAACATCCACAAAATTATATAAAACCGACCTAAACCTCTAATTTAATTCATGTATATCTCCAAAAAAAAAATATATTAACTTGGTGTAATCGTATTTAAAAATTAAGACTTATTTTATAATAATTTGCTAAAATTCATTATAAAACAAAATTGTTATAAACATTTTCTGTTCTTACAAAATTTAAACATTTGTAGGGAATTGTTCTCATGACTCTGATCACATTTGTCAACTACTTAAGACCTGAACCTTGCGAAGCTGGTTCAATCCTATGCAGTTCCCCGTCGATACTCCAGCTCGGGGTCTTGTATGTAGCTTTAACTCTACTGACCACTGGTTTAGCCGGAACACGAGTGACCTTAGCATCTGCAGGTGCAAACCAATATGAGAAACCTAGAGATCAAGCAAGCTTCTTCAACTGGTACTTAATCACACTATATGGAGGTGCAATTTGTGGCACCACAGCTATTGTGTATATACAAGACAACATTAGCTGGAAACTCGGGTTCGGTCTCTGCGCAGCTGCTAACTTGATCAGTTTCATCACTTTCATAACCACCAAAAGATTCTATAAGCATGAAAAACCAATGGGAAGTCCATTCACAAGCCTTGTTCGTGTTGTCGTCGCTAGTACGATGAAACGAAAAGTTGTGAATTCTTCCAAAGAAGAAGATTATCACACTGAAACCAAAACATCTGATGCAATGCCATCTAAGAACTTCAGGTAAATATTACTCCATCTGTTTCAAAATATAAGGTGGTTAAGGATTTAGACAAAAATACCCTTACTTTTTAAGTTATAATTATCATCATGATTAATAAAGTAAGGATAAATTGTTAAAATTTATTACTTTTACCTAGAAAACTTAAGACAGCTTATATTTTGAAACAAATTTTTAAACTTAAAACACATTATAAAAAGAAACGAAAGGAGTATTATTTTTATAAATCGCGAATGTTTCAAGCCTTATGATCCGTACATACTCCTCGGGCCAGAGATAGGTAAATATCGACAATAAATTGTGTCAATCTCCTCTCGATAGGGAATCGAAGTGTGACTTATTGGGGGCACATACTCACAAGGAAACCACTAGACCAGCGTTCCATTAGTAATTGTGTCTGTTTAATCCGTTTTCTCTCTTGAAAATGACGAAGATAGATTGGCGTGCTCGTGTGTGTGCAGGTTCTTGAACCGTGCAGCGATAAAGACCGGAGATGGCTCGAATAACAGTATTTGGAGGCTATGTACTGTCCAAGAAGTAGAAGATTTTAAAACCATTCTTCGAATTCTACCTATATGGATAACAATTCTTTTCCTCGCTGTTCCCATCGCTGCGCAAGGAAGCATGGTGGTTCTTCAAAGTTTAGTCATGGACCGAAAACTTAGTCCTCACTTTAAAGTATCCGCCGGATCTCTACAAGTCATATCTCTCATATCTGCATGTGTTTGTACCATCTTAAACATTTGGATTTTGTATCCTTTATACCGGAAGATAACACAAAAGGATCTAACACCGTTGCAACTAATCGGTATAAGCCAAGTCTTTTGCTTTTTAAGCATGGTGATTTCAGCCATTGTTGAAGCAAAAAGATTAAAAATAGTTAATGATGAACAACATATGTCAGTTTTATGGCTATGTCCTTCTCTTGTGCTTACAGGAGTAGCTGAAGCTTTCTATATTCCTGCAAGTAATGCATTATTCTATGGTGAATTCCCTACTTCTCTTAAGAACACTGCAGCCTCAATAACTTCAATATCCATTGGAGTATCTTTCTATCTCAGTACAACATATATCGGTGTTATACAAATGGCTACCGCGTGGCTACCGAACGATATTAACCACGGAAGAGTGGATAATGTTTATTGGGTTTTAGTAGTTGGATGTGTTCTTAATGTTGGTTATTTCTTGGTTTGCTCTTCTTCTTATATATATAGGAATGTGCAAGTACTTAACAATGGAAATGATCCTAAAGATGTTGTTATAACTTAAGATATAATTTGTGTTTTATTGTCTTTATATATGTATTGGAGTGGTATGTAAGTTTAATTTACAAATTCCTAATAAAGGAATTCAGATTGAGCTATGGATCCTTAATATTTGTAGTTTTTATTTTATAGGATGGATCACAAACTGGTCTCACTTGTTGTATTATATGTATCACAATGATTTCAGTTAAAGGAGTTTATGTTCTGTTTATTATAACCCCAATGATGTTATTTTTTAATAAAGAATCTCCAAAAACCAGCATATTAGAAAAAAATATTACTCTTTCTGTCCCAAAATGTTTGATTTTATAGACATTTGACACATAGTAAGAATCATTGAATAAGTAATTAAATATTGTTTTCTGTAATTAATTTTGTTTAAGTTGGTTATTAATGTTGAAACAATAATGTAGTGTAGATTTGATTTAGTATCAAACGTAGTGTATATTTGAATCACCGGAAAAAAATAAACTAATTATTTTGTAAGATGATTTTTTGGAATTTACAAATGTATTGTTTTTAATTAAATTAAATTAAAAAAAATGATAGAAAATCAAACTCAATGGAACAAGTAAAAAACTAAAAAATCAAACATTTTAGTTTATTTTTATAAAAAAAATCTTTTTTTTAAAGTACATATTTCTTAAAAATGAGCACTAATCTAAAATAAAATCACTATCAAAACACCTTTTGGCGGATCATAAAAGCTATCTTAAAGATTATTCGAGTTTTATATATTTATTTATTTTGAACATCATGTTAGAAAACGACATAAGTGGATAAAATGTCACAACAGAAGAAACAATGGTATTTTATGTATCACATGATTTGTGTTGATTTTTGTTTTTCATTTGTGGGTTACCGAAAAGTCAACTACATTTAATTAATATAAATGGCTGAATTAAATTAATTTAAACATATGTTTTACGTATTACCATTCTTTTTTAAATCAATATACTTAAAATATTTAAACATGTCCGTAAATTATGACTTAGTGTCGTCAACAATTACCTTATCCAACCAATCATATTTTTTAAAATATTAAATTAATCATATTCTGTAAAATATTAAACCAGTAAGAAAAATTACACATATTTTTATTACCATAATTAAGTTACAGCTTTCCTAACTTATTTGAGAAATTGACTGTTTTAGACAATTAGTGGGTTTTTTTTTTAGTTTTTTAGACCCAAAAACTAACTTTTTGTTTTATACACATTTGGGTTAATGGAAAGACTAAACTACCATTCCACACATCTAGGTATCTTTTTAGTCGACCTAATGGAGGGTTTAGGGTTTCGGGTTTCGGGTTTAGGGTTTAGGGTTTTGGGTTTAGGTTTAGGGTTTAGGGTTTCGGGTTTAGGGTCTAGGATAAATAAATTACAGGAGCAGTATCGTCATTGTTAATTATGTGGTGTCTATAAAACTAAAACTTGATTTCAAATGTCTATAATACTCAAAAGACATATGAAATGTTTATTTTGCTAAATTTCTCAACTTATTTTGATATCATTTTCCAATACTATAACATTTATATTTTTGAAGTACTCAAGTATTTATAGAAAATATAAACATAAAACTCAAAGAAATTAATAAAATATATAATAAAAATTCCATGTCTTAAATAAATATATTTTTTCTCCTAACTCTATCGTATATGATGAGTATTAATTATAAAATCATATTATGTCTTGGTATTGAAGTAATGCAAAGTACAATTTAATACTTAAATATCGAGTAAAAAAAATATCTATATGTTTAGTATCATATTACACGTACTAAAAACGTTGATTAGTACATAGCAACAAATATATAATATTTTTACTTAATTTGATAAATACAGATCAATTTGTACTATATCAACAAATATAAAATATATAATAATAAACAAAGGGTTGCCACCAAACAAACGAAACAATACTCTTTTTTTTTCCTCACTAAACAATATTCTATACATACTCCTTAGTTACTTTAGGTAGTTACTTTAAAATTTTCAAACTATTCAGTAATATTTCGGATATATAAGAGCATCTCTAATAGTTTATTTTATTTTTATAGTAAAATACAATAATTTTTAATCACTCCAAGAGTTTATCCCAATAGCTAAATTTATTATTTGAACTGTTCAATTAAAATAATTTACAAAATAAAAGAGTAATTTATAAATAAAAAATTCAATTGCAAAATGGTATAATGCTATTTTTATTCCAAATATAGAATAAAAAAATAGCATAATACTATTTTGCAATTGAAAATAAATCTAAGTTAAATTTTTTTATTGTAAAATAACATAAAAGTAGTAAATATAGAATGGGGTTGAAGATGGTCTAAGAAGCAAAACATTCATTGGAAATATTCAAAGAGAAATTGAATATCGAATCATGA
Source organism: Aethionema arabicum (assembly GCA_000411095.1). NCBI lineage: Eukaryota > Viridiplantae > Streptophyta > Magnoliopsida > Brassicales > Brassicaceae > Aethionema > Aethionema arabicum. The sequence goes on from KE153389.1 coordinate 5,907, forward strand.
AAAACTCAGTTACAGAATTTTTATTTTATTTTAAAACTTATAGTTAAAATTATAGATTTTCTATAAATAAAGAGAAACATATAAATATGTTTTAATGATTATTTTCCATTTACTCCGTTAGTTTTTTTTAAAACAATTATTGATTTTAATTGATTTCGCTTCCGAAAAAAATTGAAAGAGAAAAAAAAAGATTTAAAAAAAATTGTAAGAGGCTGTATTTGATAATCTAATGGGGGCCGGGGCACTATTTAAATATATTAATATTTATGAGCAAAAATATTTTTTTTTTGTGGGTGCATGGACCCTCTCTTGTGTGGGTGTAAATATAAAAAGAATATTTGGGAGAATGATTTTAAGAAACTCTTTGATTTGTGCTTGTTGGTAAAATTAAATAAAGATTATTGCAAAAATTAATATAAGTGTCTTAATACAAAAATGTGACAAAATATTTTTTTATGTAATAGAAAGTAGCCGTTTTTTTTACTTTAGAAATTACCTTTTTTTTTTTAACTCATAAGAGCATCAAGTTTCAAATTTTAATATTATTAGCTATTTAGAACCAGTCGATTGTTTATAATTACGAATAAGAGCATCAAGTTTCAAATTCGAGTCTTAGAATACTTTACCAAATAATAATATTTGATATAAAAGTTAATAAAAGAATATATTCTCCTATGGATACAAAATATTTAATATTTGGTGTAGAAAAAAAATCAATTATAGAGTTTGTATTAAAACCAATTATGAATAAAATGGACAAGAGCGGATGAGATGTCAGAATCTCTGATTAGGTATTTTTTGGACAAATAAAAATCATTAGTTATTATTCTCGGTTTGCTTATATATAGTTTATAGTTTTTTCTCTTATTCTGCATCACAATTACACACAAGTAAAAATAATTCTCTAACTTTCTTTGGTCTCTCTAATGGCTGATTCATCAATCTCTGATGACAAAGAAGCTCAAGATTCCGGTGATTTAACCGAAAAACGCGGTGGTTGGATCACTTTACCGTTCATGTTGGGTAAGCAAGATCGGGCCGGCTCTAGGTATAGACTAGACAGACCTAAAAAATATGGGGGTGTGAAGCAAAATCTAAAATTAGGGTCGGTATTTCATATTAAAAAAAACATTTACGTAGATAAACATATGATTTAGGAGTCAGTATCATTTGGGTGCCGAAAAGAATGTTTCACTCGGTTTTGCCTAGAGACAGTCCTGGGCATAAACGAGTGAAGATTCTCGAAATTTATAGATATGTAGTAAAAAAAACTATATATTTTTTATTTTCTTTCTATGATATAAAATACCGGTTTTCATGATCATTTCTATGATATAGTTTCAGACTCCCGTAATTTTAAGACCAGTGTTTTTACTAGTTACTCAAGTGAAAAACCCCTATTAAAAGTACTGATTTTTTTGTGAATTATATGTTGTGCAGCTACGTTGTTAGGGTTTTCGATTACTTCTTTTGGATGGATAATGAACTTGATCGTCTTCTTGATCGAAGAATTCAACATAAAGAGTATCACTGCTGCTCAGATCTCAAATATAACCAATGGGTGTCTTAGTATGTTCCCTGTTGTTGCAGCCATTTTCGCCGATTCTTTCTTCGGAAACATTCCCGTCATCGTCGCCTCGGCTTTCATTTCTCTACTTGTAAGTCCAAAATGTTATAACCGTTATATTGCTCTATTTCTCTCTTTTTTTGTTTTTTTTTTATTTTTTCTTATTAAAATACCGGCTCCAATTTCCGATTTCGCCTTAGGACCCCGTATTTTCAGGGCCGGCCCTGTCAGTTATATACGTAAAATTTAATAGGTTATGAAATCACTGGCGGACATTGCTTATGGGAGGGGCTCATGAAAAAAAATTATAACCTTTATTTTATTCCGTAATTGTAGTTGACTCACGTCCAAAATAATTTTCTACCACGTAAACTTTTTTATGAAGTTTATGTAGTTATTTTAATATTGAAAAATTATTATGACACTCTTGAGTATTTTTTTTCTGCCTCCACCACTGTGAGTAATCATGAATTTTGATACCATTTCGGACCAAAATTGTTGTTTATTTTAAACTTCCTTTTTCATTTCTTTATTTGTAAATCCTAAATGTTGCAATTCTCTCTTATTCTTATCTTTTTAATATGCTCCTTCATTTAGGAGCAATCTTCACTTATGTTTTAGATTCTTTAAGGTTTACTGGACTCTGATATGAAAAAAGTTATCACTCTTGATACTATCTTGAACCAAAACATACTTAATATTGTTTCTTTTAAACTTTTGATGTGTGATTCCAACAAATTTTACATTTCCAGGGGATGACTCTCTTGACTCTGATCGCATCTTTCGACTACTTAAGACCTCAACCATGCGATACGGGTTCAATTCTATGCACCTCTCCTTCAACTCTCCAGTTCGGAGTCTTGTACGCAGCCTTAGCTCTATTAACGATTGGATCAGCCGGGACACGAGTAACTCTAGGAGCTGCAGGTGCAAACCAATATGACAAACCTAAAGATCACGCAAGCTTCTTTAATTGGTTCCTCTTAGCACTAAATGCAGGTGCAATTATAAGTTCCACAGCAATTGTGTATACACAAGACAACGTTAGCTGGAAACTCGGGTTCGGTCTATGCGTCGCTGCTAATTTAATCAGTTTCATGATTTTTGTATCCGGTAAGAGATTCTACAAGCATGATAAACCCATGGGAAGTCCCTTCACAAGCCTTATCCGCGTTATGATCGCTAGCACAACGAAAGGGCGAAAAACTTATAAAGAAGAAGACTATTACAAGGAAAAATCTTTTACAATCCCTTCCAAGAGTTTTAAGTTCTTGAACCGTGCCGCATTAAAGACCGAAGATGACTCGATTAAAAGTAAATGGATGCTATGTTCTCTTGAAGAAGTAGAAGATTTCAAATCCGTTCTTCGACTTTTTCCTTTATGGATATCGATTTTATTAGGTGGTATTTCAATTTGTATGCAAGCAAGCTTAGTTGTTCTTCAAGCTCTAGGCACAGACCGTGGACTCGGACCGCACTTTAAAGTCTCGGCTGGATCATTACAAGTCACAGTACTTATCTCAAGCTGTGCCTTTATTGTCCTAAACAATTGGATTATATGGCCATTGTACAAGAAACTAACTCATAAGCAACTAACACCACTTCAACTAATCGGTATAGGTCATGTTATCGTTATCTTAAGCATGGCGATTTCGGCAATTGTCGAAGCAAAGAGACTTAAAACGGTCGACGATGAACGTTTAATGTCGGTTTTATGGCTATTTCCTCCTCTATTGATAGTTGGAATAGGTGAAGCTTTCCAACTTCCGGCAAATATTGCATTGTTCTATGGTGAATTTCCTCAATCTCTTAAGAATACGGCAACTTCGGTGACTTCGATAGCTATTGGAGTATCTTTCTATCTTTCAACAGCTCTTACTGATGTTATACAAAGGACTACAAAATGGTTACCAAATGATATTAACCATGGAAGAGTGGATAATGTTTATTGGCTTTTAGTTGTTGGAGGTGTTCTTAACTTTGGTTATTTCCTCATTTGTTCTTATTGTTACACATATAGAAACTTGGAAGATAATAATGGAAAGGTTACAAAAGATGTTAAAACCTAAGATATTATTACATGTGATTCCTTTCGTTTATGTCAAACCAAAGTAGTTTTCTTGGTTAGAAAGATGTTAAAAATGTTATTTGAATTATTTGTGTTTTTATAAAATGTCATTAAAATCTTGTTTCGGTCCAAAGAGACTATTGATACAATGAACATGTTTATGTAAGGACCCGATTTATTGAAATAAATGGGCAACCGAACAATCTAAGAATTACTCAAAACTATTACGAATAAATTAAATAATTTAATAGTAAAACAAAAGTAAATTAAATAATACATAGTAGAGTCGAGATTTGATCTTTCTCCTTAATTCAAAAAACATTTCGTAGTGCCAAGATTTTTCAGCGTTTTTGAGTTCTGATGCACCTAATTTCATGTTACATCTTCAAACTCAACTTGGAGAGTAGTGAGTGATTTGAGATGAGAACCAAAACTCTTTTTATATAGCTAAAATCCACAATCATTTATTCTCCACTATCAATGCGAGACAAATTTCATTTGGGTCTCAAAATCATTGGGCTTAAAATTTGTTGGATTAAAAATCAAATACCAAAAACCCATTGATTTGTCATTCATATATACCCACAATAATTTGTGGTCCAACGGTTTATTCTACATCGTCTTTCGTTCCATGTTTTAATTGAGTAATATTATTTATATCAACTCTAGAATGTGTGCTAGTATTAGAACACGCTACTAACACAAAATAAAAGCTTTTTTATTTCATTTCCATTTTCCCTTGTACTTAATTAATTACAACCACTGCACTGATTATAATTAATTACGAATTACGAGTACCATGTGCCAAATTTGACTTTTATAATACTTTTACGCAAATAAAATGGTATATGACATAAAGGTTGATAAAATAATATATTCCCCATGAATATAATATTCAAGATTTGATCTAAAAAGATCCTTTTTAGAGTTGTTTATTATAGTCATTATGTTTTAAAACTACGAGTGGATGAAACGTGAAGAGCCTGATTAATTAAATATGTTTTTTGAACAAAGCAAAATCATCATTATTTGTTGAGGATTTGTAAAAAAATACATTTTTTTTCATGGGTGTATTTGCAAAAATACACAAATTCTAAAAACAAGAGTATTTTTGGTATATACCGACGAATTTGTGCATTTTTTGCAAATCCTCCTTTTTTGTTTCTTCATATATAATATTATAACACTTTTTCTCTAAGTTTTCTCCGTTCTCTATCATGGCTGATTTAATCTCTGATGACACAGAAGCTCAACATTCCGGTTATCGAACCGGAACTGATAAACGCGGTGGTTGGATGACTTTTCCGTTCATGATGGGTAAGTGTTCTTGATTTCATAAATTGAGAGCACAACATATTCAAGATTCTTACTAGTGTGAATTCTATGGTGTGAAGTTACTTTGTTAGGGTTTTCAATTACTTCTTTTGGATGGACAATGAACTTGATCGTCTTCTTGATCGAAGAATTCAACATAAAGAGTATCAATGCTGCTCAAATTTCAAATATAGTCAACGGCTGCCTTAGTGTGTTGCCTGTTGTTGCAGCGATTTTAGCCGATTCTTTGTTCGGAAACATTCCCGTCATCTCGGCCTCCGCTTTCATTTCTCTAATTGTAAGTCCAAAATGTTATATACCTATTTGACCAAAATTGGATCAGATTTAGATTTTGGTCGATAAATAGTCAATTATATTTTCGACCAAATTAAAAAGTCCAAGAAAAGAATTGCAATTCTCTTTATTGTTTCTTTAATTCACTAATACATTTGGGATTTGATCTCACTTAGTTTTCAATCGGTTATATTTCTTTGGTTTTACTGGAATCTGATCCCTTGAGAAAAAAATTAAACCCATGATAGTAGGGGTAGGCAGAAAAACCGAACCAAACTCGAACCAAAAAAAAGGGTGTGGTTCCGGTTCTGGTTCTGGTTCCGGTGAAAGTACCTATTGGATCGGGATTCATGGATACAGGTCCGGTCCGGAAATATATAGGACCCTAGGCCAGCATACAAAAATAGGCCCTTGTTATAGTGACTAAAAAAAATAGGCCCTTTTTTATTAAAGAATTTTTCTAAGCCTTGGGCCCGAAACCCATGCTTACCTGGTTTGGGCTCAAGGCTGACCCTGCATGGATATAGAGTAGTAACCAAACCGAACCGATATCCATTGGATATCGGAAAATAACCATGCATACTCTCTTTTTATGGGTATTTTTTTGGGTTTCCGGTATTTTTTTAGTTTTTCTGGTATTTTTTTTTGGTTTTTCAAGTAATCTTTCGATTTTTCGGTATTATTTCAGGATCTCTGAACCGGAACCGGAACTGGAACTGAACTGAAATCTATAAATATCCTATTGGATTCTTTAGTCATGGAACCGAAGAATCGAAAACTTGAAAGTACCGAACGGATACCCGAATGCCGAGGACTATACATGATACTATGTTAGACCAAATCATACTTAATATTGTTTCTTTTAAACTTCCGATTTGTGATTTTGCCTGTTTTTTGAATGTTTCCAGGGGATCAATCTCTTGACTTTGATCGCGTCTTTAGACTACTTAAGACCTCAACCATGCGATACGGGTTCAATTCTATGCATCTCTCCGACCAAACTACAGTTTGGAGTCTTATACGCCGCCTTAAGTCTAGTAACCATTGGATCAGCCGGGATGCGAGTAAACTTAGCAGCTGCAGGTGCAAACCAATACGACAAAGCCGAAGATCAGACAAGCTTCTTTAACTGGTACATCCTAACACTAAATGTTGGTGCAATTACAAGCTCCACAGCAATTGTGTATACACAAGACAACGTTAGCTGGAAACTCGGTTTCGGTCTCTGCGTCGGTGCTAATTTAATCAGTTTCATCATTTTTGTATCCGGTAAGAGATTCTACAAGCATGATAAACCCATGGGAAGTCCCTTCACAAGCCTTATCCGCGTTATGATCGCTAGTACAACGAAACAAAAAGCTATGATTTCTTCTAAAGAAGAAGACTATTACAAGAAAAATTCTTTAACAATCCCTTCGAAGAGCTTTCGGTTCTTGAACCGTGCCGCTTTAAAGACCGAAGATGACTCGGTTAATAGTAAATGGAAGCTATGTTCTCTTGAAGAAGTAGAAGATTTTAAATCGATTCTTCGACTTTTTCCTTTGTGGATATCTATTTTAATCGTAGGTACTTTAATTGGTATGCAAGCAAGTTTGGTTGTCCTCCAAGCTCTAGTGACGGACCGTGCACTTGGACCACACTTCAAAGTCCCGGCTGGATCTCTACAACTCATAACTCTAATCTCTAGTTGTGTCTTTATTTTCCTTAACAATTATGCCATCAATCCATTGTACAAGAAACTAACTCATAAGCGGCTAACACCGCTTCAACTAATCGGTATAGGCCAAGTTTTTGTTATCTTAAGCGTGGCGATAACAGCGATCGTTGAAGCAAAGAGACTAAAAACGCTTCAAGATGAACATTCCATGTCGGTTTTATGGCTATTTCCTCCTCTATTAGTAGTTGGAATAGGTGAAGCTTTCCAACTTCCGGCAAATACTGCATTGTTCTATGGAGAATTTCCCGAATCTCTCAAGAACACAGCGGCTTCGATAACTTCCGTGGGTATTGGAGTATCTTTCTATCTTACAACAGCTCTTATTGGTGTTATTCAAAAGACTACAAAGTGGTTACCTGATGATATTAACCATGGAAGAGTGGATAATGTTTATTGGCTTTTAGTTGTTGGAGGTGTTCTTAATTTTGTGTTTTTTCTTGTTTGCTCTTCTTGTTACAAATATAGAAACTTGCAAGAAAATAATGGAAATGCTACAAAAGATGTTCTAAGCTAAGATATTTCATGACTATATATGATGTATATGGGTATTATAAAATAAGTGATATATTTTGATATTTATGTAATGTAACGTAATAATTTAGTAAGATATGATATTTGTAAACAGTTGGAGATTTTTTTTTTTCTTAATTAATTTTGATTGATTTTGTTTTAAAAAATATTTTTGGCTGGAGGGAAATATTTTTTTTTTAAAGTATGAAGACACTATTTGATAATTTAATGGGGGCACTATTGAAAATTATTAATATATGAGAAAAAATTAAAATATTTGTGGGTGCATGGACCCTCTCTTGTTTTTGTGCGGATGTAGATCCACCTCTAAAAACACAACACTAATATATATATAAAAAAAAGTTTCACTCGTCAATTGTGTCTAAGTTGAAAAATCATAAATTTTTTTTTTGGTAAAAAAATAATATATATATATATATATATATATATATGA
>ASZG01024327.1:0-11071 GCA_000411095.1 Aethionema arabicum
TTTTAATTCGTCATTTTAATTCGCTCGCTGTCCGCTACCATCTTCATCGTTTTCATCCTAGATTAGATTTAAATTCTCGCATTGCATAGATCAGTTCGCCTCCTGTGGATCGACACCTAATACTACTACAACACCCCTTGTGGTTGGGTAGAGTAGAAGGTTATAAATTTTAAAATTAGTCACGATCACCATAGCCATTACACCTTCGCTCGTGAACCAATAAGAGAGCAAAAGGGCTATGCTTCTTATGTGATGAAAAGTATTCTCCTGAACACTACAAAACTCATAAGCAAGGTCAATTATACGTTATGGCAGGAGAAGAAGATGAGTATTATTGTGAAACTTAAGAAGAAGACTGTACCACTGAGGAGAAGATTGAAATCTCAGTTCATGCCATGGAATGTACAGAAAGGGGTAACACAGTGAGAATCAAGGCTACAGTTGGAAAACAAACACTATTTGTCCTTCTTGGCACTGGAAGTACTCACAACTTTATAGATACTAAGATGGCAGAAAAACTGGGCTGTAAACCGAAGAAAGCAGACTCATCTAGAGTCACAGTAGCAAATGGCAATCAAATTCCTGTTGCTGGAAGAGTAGAAGGCTTCAATTGGTGCTTCTAAGATCAGTTTTTTTCTGCTAACTTCATGATCATCCCTCTCAGCTGCTATGATATGGTATTAGATACTCATTGGCTCAAATCTTTAGGTGAAACTGTCTGGAATTTGGAGAAATTACAGGTACGTTTTGCTATTGGTAAAAGGACCATGGTATTAGATGGAATCAAACATGGGAAGGCTAAGAAGTGCGAAGGTAAGAAGATTGACAAAAAATGCAGAGAATCTGGTCAAGTTAGCAATGATAAGTGTCAGGGAAATCAGTGAGTTAGATGATGAACCTACAATAGAGAGTTTATACAGTTTGGAAGTCACTGAAAGCACAAATTATAATACTACAATTTACAACTTAGAAACTGTAGAATCAGATGATGCTAGATTCTCAGAACTCTTACAAGATTACAATGAAGTTTTTGAGGTTCCAACAATATTACCTCCTGCAAGAACTGGTCATGATCACTCAATTACTCTGAAAGAAGGATCTAACCCAGTCAATTAAAGACCATACAGATGTGCTGTTTTTCAGAAAAATGAAATAGACAAAATAGTGCAGGAAATGTTGAAGCAAGGTACAATTCAGTGCAGTCACAACTCCTATGGATCTCTAGTAGTTCTGGTTAAGAAGAAGGATGCATCTTGGAGACTCTGTGTTGACTACAGAGAGCTAAATTCACAAACAATCAAGGACATGTTTCCCATTCCTATGATTGAAGATCTTATGGACGAGTTAGGTGGTTCACAAATCTACACTAAGATTGACCTTAGAGCTGGATATCACCAGGTGAGAATGGCACCTAACGACATGCACAAAACAACCTTCAAGACTCATAATGGCCATTATGAGTACTTGGTAATGCCGTTCGGACTTGCAAACGCTCCAACCACCTTCCAGAACTTGATGAACTCAGTTTTCAGACCATTCCTTAGGAAGTTTGTATTGGGTTTCTTTGATGATATACTCATCTACAACCCTTCCCTAGAAGCACATATTCAGCACCTGCAACTGGTTTTTGACAAGATGAAACAACATCAACTCTATGCTAAAAGGAGTAAGTGTTCTATTGCAGCCACTCAAGTGGAATACTTAGGACATTTTTTATCTGCAAAAGGGGTACAAACAGATCCTAGAAAGGTTGCAGCTGTTAATATTGGCCAAATCCTAAAACAGTTAAACAACTCAGAGGATTCATGGGATTAGCTGGATACTACAGGCGCTTTGTTAAAGGATTTGGAGTTATAGCTTGCCCAGTGACTGAATTAACTAAGAAAAACAGTTTCAAATGGACATCAGATGTAGAACAGTCCTTCAAAATGCTTAAATCTACATTAAGTGAAGCACCAGTGAGCTTTACCTCAATTTGATAAAACGTTTATTGTAGAAACGGATGCTTGTGGCCAAGGAATTGGTGTTGTTCTTTTGCAGGAAGGTCATCCTCTAGCGTACATCAACAGACACTTGAAAGGCAAACAACTTCACCTGTCAATCTATGAGAAAGAACTACTGGATGTGATCTTTGCTGTACAGAAGTGGAGACATTACTTGCTTCACAACAAGTTCACCATTAAAACAGACCAGAGGAGTCTAAAGTATCTCCTGGAGCAAAGACTCAACACGCCTATCCAACAACAGTGCTTACCTAAGCTGCTGGAGTTTGACTATGACATACAATATCGACAAGGTAAAGAAAATGTGGTAGCTGATGCTTTATCTAGATTACCTCTTACTAACAATGCAAGTCTGGAGCTATCTGATCAAGTTAATGGAGAACCTACACCCCCAATTCATGGCTATATCAGTACTAGAGTCAGATCTGCTGAAGGAAATCCAATCTGGTTATCAAATAGATTCACATTTGCAACACATCATCACTTCACTACAAGCTGATTCAAAGTCTGTTAACAACTTCACTTGGAGCAAGAATTTATTCAGACGAAAAGGAAAGCTAGTTATTGCTAATTGTTCAGATCTCAGGAAGAAGCTAATGGAGTGGATGCATGGTTCAAGCATGGCTGGTCACTATGGTAGGGATGTTATTAGCCACTAGATCAAAGGACTGTTTTATTGGAAAGGAATGACTAAAGATATTCAGACCTTCATCAGACAATGTCAAGTATGTCAACAGTGCAAATATGATACTTCAGCATATCGAGGATTGATTCAGCCATTACCTATACCTAATGCAATCTCGGAAGATATATCTATGGATTTCATAGATGGATTTCCAAGTTCTGCTGGAAAGACAGTGATATTTTTTGTTGTTGATCGACTAAGCAAGGATGCACACTTTGTCGCTTTGTCACACCCCTATACATCCATGTCAGTCGCTCAGAGTTTCTTGGATACAGTATACAAGCTTCATGGAAATCCCAAATCAATTGTTAGTGACATAGACTCAGTCTTCCTCAGTGGCTTCTGGAGAGAACTGTTTAAATTACAAGGCGTAGCATTGAAGACTTCAACGGCTTATCACACTCAGTCTGATGGACAAACAACGGTCGTCAATAGATGCTTGGAGACATACCTACGATGTATGTGTAATGACCGTCCACACCTCTGGAGTAAGTGGTTACCTCTTGCAGAATTTTGGTATAACACGAGTTTCCACTCAGCCACAAATACTACACCCTTTGAAGCTGTTTATGGACAACCACCACCACAACACCTTCCCTACTTACCTGGTGAATCCAAAGTTGCAGTAGTAGCTACCTCTCTACAGGAACGTGACAAAATGATCCAGCTTCTCCAATTTCATCTCCTACGCGCACATCACAGAATGAAACAACAGGCTAATCTACATCGAACTGCTTGAGATTTCAAGATTGGTGACAAGGTTTTTGTCAAGCTACAACCCTACCGTCAACACACAGTGGCTTCCCGAAGCTCAGCTAAACTAAGCCCCAAGTATTCCGGACCCTTTCCTATCACAGAACGCATTGGATCCGTTGCTTACCGACTTCAGTTACCAGCCACTTCAAGAATACACCCTGTTTTCCATATATCTCAACTCAAGCTTCAAGTGGGACAACACATTGCCTCGACGAATCTACCAGTGGAACTTGCTGATGTTTTAGAGAAGACACCACTGGCTATACTTCAAAGACGAACAGTACAACGCCATAACAAACCAGCAACTCAAGTCTCAGTTCAATGGACTCATCAAACTGCCGATGGAGCAACGTGGGAGTTTTACTATGATCTCATCAAACGCTACCCTCAATTTAGCCCTTGAGGTCAAGGTCTTCCGAAAGGAGGGAGTATTGATACAGTAATAAGAAGAACCAGAAGAGAAAACAAATTAAACAAAGAAGAAGAAGCTGAAGAATTAAAACAGAGAAACAAAATATTCACTTAGCCGTTAAAATCTTCAACTGATAAACCGACCACACATAACCACAATAAACTGGAATTACATATATTATAATTGAAATGTACAAATCATATATAAGGCTATTAAAATGTAAAACAAATCATAATGAAATACAATTTGAATCTCTTAACAAATCGTTTCTTGTTGATCAAGAAAATTTGTTCTTCAAAATCTCTTTAGCACTCTGTTTCTCACAGATTGTTGAATTGATTCCTTTTGATTGTTGATTCTTCAAAAAATCAATAGTCACATCCTGATACTCGTTAATTTGGTACTAGTGAGCTCGAACCAGGTTGCCTGATGGCCATAGCGATCTCCTGTGAGTTCCCACCAGCTTCGCCGTCATCGTGAAGGTAGGTCTCAGCTATCGCTCTGCCATACTCATCTGGCCACTTAACATAATGGAAGCCTCTCTCCATGGACAGCCTCCAAACATCCACTCTAATGGGATCTACTCTTTCTATAAACGTCTCCGTACCCAAATCTTTCATCATCTTCAACACTTGCAAATAGGTAGGAGTGATGGGTTCAACCATTGTTTTTTGAACCAAACTACCCAAATAATACAAAATTCATGCCTAATACCAATAATATCTTTGAATTTAATATTATAATATCCTAATAACAAAATAATTTGATAGAATTTTTGAATATGATAATTTCCTCCAAATTTTTTATAGGAAGTTTTTTTGAATATGAAAACTTCCTATAAAGTTTTGAAAAAAAGAAAAACTTCCTTCAAACTTAACAAAAACTATTTTAAAATTTAACAATTTTTTTAATTTTTAGGATTAATAAATTTTGTATAAACTCTATATATAGTACTACAAAACGTCGGAACAAGCTAGCCCAGTTGGTAAGTGGCTTCCCTCTGTTTTCTTGACATCTAGGGTTCGAACCACCTAAGCAGCGGAAGACTGCATTTAATTTCTGTTTCAGCTAGTAGGCCGGCTTGTGGCCCATATGAGAAAAAAAAAATAGTACTACAAAACCCTAAATTAGTTGTATTAGATTGAAAGGAGGACACAAATGTGTGATACGGTAATGAAGGGGTCGAGAGAACTTTCAAGTGATTTGGTGGAGGAGATACTCTGTCGTGTTCCGGTTACATCTGCGACGCATATACGATGGACCTGCAAGCTATGGAACCGTTTGTTTAACGAGAAGAGATTCACCATTAAACATTCCTTTAAAGCCCCAAAGCAGTTTATGAGTCTGATGTTGACGAAGAATTATAGGGTTTGTCCGATGAGCCTCAATTTCCGAGGAAACCACCCATCTATAGAGCTTAAAGCTGAGCTGAACCTAATGGATCCGCTTTCNCGAACCACCTAAGCAGCGGAAGACTGCATTTAATTTCTGTTTCAGCTAGTAGGCCGGCTTGTGGCCCATATGAGAAAAAAAAAATAGTACTACAAAACCCTAAATTAGTTGTATTAGATTGAAAGGAGGACACAAATGTGTGATACGGTAATGAAGGGGTCGAGAGAACTTTCAAGTGATTTGGTGGAGGAGATACTCTGTCGTGTTCCGGTTACATCTGCGACGCATATACGATGGACCTGCAAGCTATGGAACCGTTTGTTTAACGAGAAGAGATTCACCATTAAACATTCCTTTAAAGCCCCAAAGCAGTTTATGAGTCTGATGTTGACGAAGAATTATAGGGTTTGTCCGATGAGCCTCAATTTCCGAGGAAACCACCCATCTATAGAGCTTAAAGCTGAGCTGAACCTAATGGATCCGCTTTCGTCAATTCGATATAGCTAAAGTGTTTCATTGCGATGGCTTGCTGTTATGCACCTCGGAAGATAGGAGAATGGTGGTTTGGAATCCGTTAACCGGTCAAACCAGGTGGCTCGACGCCATGGAGCGTGCAAATAAAGGCCGCCGATTTTCTCTAGGGTACTCCCAATCCCAAGACGAGAGATCCTGGACTAAGGCGTACAAAGTGTTGAGCATTCCTATTGACATTAACGGACGTGCTAGCCTAGTAACGGAGGTGTACGATTTAGACTCTGATTCATGGAGGATTCTTGATTCTCCTCCAAGCTGGGCCTATGTATTCAGTGATCGCATAGTCTCTTTCAAGGGAAACACTTACTGGTTTGTTGTCGATAAAGACAAACTGCACCTGGGCTTATCCTTGCTGAGATTTGATTTTTCTGCTGACAAGTTCGAACGTGTGCCTTTTCCCTATCAGTATTTGTTCCCTTTCGAAGTTGCGAGTTTCTCAGTTGTTAGAGAAGAGAAACTTGCTCTGTTGCTGCAGCAGGGAATTGGTTCCAAGGCTGAGGTATGGCTGACGGATATGATTGGTGAGACGATGTCTTGGAGCAAGGTCTTAGCAGTGGATTTGAGCCCTGATCTTCAGATTTCGTTTCTTGCAACTTTCTTGTTCGATGAGGAGAAGAAACTCCTCATATGTTGTGAGAGATGGTTACACGAAACTGACGAGACCTGCACCAAAGGCATGGTTTACGTTGTTGGGGAGGATAACAAAGTCACACAAAAGAAATTTGGACATGATCTGATTGATGGACCCGGACCATCTATTCTTACTTTTTTCCCAACTTTGGCTCAAATCGAGAGCTAGACCTCACTTTCTCCCTAAGCTCTCTCTTGGTCATGTTCTATGATCATCAATCATCATGTCTCGTACAGCAGAAATAGAGACACTTCTGTTTTCCACTCCCTTGCAACTTACCAGCTCTAGAGGCAGGAATAGAAATCTCACAATCAGAAACTCTTCCATTGGCAAGGATCTGAGAATCGGATAGCAAGAACAGAGTTGTGTGAACTAGGCAGTAACAAAAGTAGTCATTTGTTGTTCATTGGAGGAAAAAAAAACTTATGTGGGGTTTGATTGTTCTTTGCTTTCACCACTCGAAAGCTGTTAGGTTATTTGATCATTGTGTAAAATATAATTAAGCGTTTATTTTTTATTTTATAATTAAATATAACAAAACCGAAACTATATAATATTCTATATAATAATTAATAGACTAAGTGACTAATCCTAGAAAATGATGTATTTTTCACTTTTGGATGATGGGTTTGATTATTGTTAAACGTCTTCTAATTGGAGCTTAGCGTTCTAAAAAGTTTGATGTCACACAATGTCGAAGTGGGAAATGATATAACGAAACATATTAGTCCATTATAGTTATGCTCAAACGTAACACACATATATGTATCAATTAATGTAAAGGTAATTAATGGTATTGTATACAGAAATATACATATGTTGGAGAAAACGGGAAGAAATATGAAGATCTTTGAATCAAGAAATAGAAACGAAAGAGACAGAAATGTAGAGCCGAAGGTGTAAGCTTCTGGACTTGAGAGAATAAGCCGTACCACAGCTTCCGATCAAGCCTTTCAATGGTGGTTTCTCTTTTAGCCTTTACTCTACCTTTGAATTAAATGAAGTCGGTTGATTCAAAGTGAGACAAGTTATCACATAAAGAAGAGAGATTAAAGAAGAATTGAGCTTCAAGAAGATCAAGAGAGAGCTTCTTGAAGAAGAAGAAGAGAAGAGATTGATTGCTAAGTGAAAGTGATTAATCTGATTCGTAACTCCTCTCAATTCCTCTGTTTCTCTTCTTATAAACAGAGTACCAATTCTGTTAAACCCAAGACGTTAGTTGTAAACCGGTTTTCAAACCGAAGCTTTTAACCGAAATCAATTGTATACCAGAGTTGTCTTAACCAATGATTAAAAAATGATTTTGTAGTTTCTAAACCAGGATTTGCTTCTTCTAAACCAGAAATAAACCGGCTTAAACTAACAAAGAATTCATTTTTTAAACCAAAGTGTAAAAACATCTCTAACAACATATGCGTGCGTAACTATATAATCATTCTTCTCTTGTTATGTCTTCATCACATGATTGTATTCATGGCCATGGGTTATACTGATACAAGGTGACCTCTGTTGTATCTAAATATTTTCCTCATATATGTTTGCTTCTTATTTCTTCTTTGACACACAGCTTGTTATAATTGACTCTTTTGAGATGTATGAACTAGAAGAGAATCATGCTTACTTGCTTATAGCTTTTGCAGGACAAGATGGGCTCGCAAAGAACTTGAAGAATTACGTGTTAGACTCAATTGCAATGAAAATAAGTATATAAGGTAGCATTTCCTCACTTAACCATTCTTGAACTTCTAATATTAACAAAAAGTACGATACTCAATGCAATTTAGAAGCTTACTTCCTGAGTTTTAAGAAATTTTGCTTGGAAGTTAAGTATTGGTTCGATAACATAAATTTTTTAAAATTTATGTATCTCACGATGAAATAAATAAGGATTTGATCAATTCACATATCACGAAAAGATAGAAACGATTCCAATTGTAAGAAATGCTCTTAATTTGTTGGTTTGATTTGCCATAACCATTCACAACCCTGATTAATTATAACCACCCATATTCACAATGAATCAGTATTTGAAGTTGGTCGCAAAAACTTGACAATTAATAATATGAAATAAGATGAAAGGTCTATACAAGAAAATAGCTTCAACATTCAACACCACGTTAAGTCAGTAGCAAACACCATCTGGTTCTTCTACGTACCACGTACCCGTTTATGTCAGTAGCAAAGTAGTTTGAAAAGAAATTACCAAAAACCAAAAAATATTTGTTTAGAAATAAACAAATTCAAGATTTCAATTATTAATAATAGCCATGCCTTTTATTATAGCAACTACTGCGACGACAATAAGCACAGTATTTGTTGTTACTTGTCGCAGTAAGAGAAGCCCTCAATAACTTAAATTTATTAGAGCTAGCAATCGTAGTTATATTAGTTTCTATATAGTTGAAGGCTGCCTCATCAAGATCTTGGTCAAAAGGGATTTGGGCGAGCTCAAGGAAGTCAAGAGCATTTGACGTATCCATAGAAGATATTAGCTCGTCTCTGCATAGGTCCCGTAGATACAGAATGTCATATTTGTCAGCTGCAAGATAGAGTGATCGAACATGTGGCTTCACTTTGGCAGAAAGCATAGAACCATCACTGTACATAAACTCAACTAAAGCTTCTAACTCTTCTTGTTTCATCTCTGGCAGAGTTACTGTCTCCATTTCGTTATCACAAGTCTTAACCTCATCTGATTCCAATATCTTCTTTAAAACCTCCGATCTTGATCCCTATTCAAAAGTCAAACATATAAATATATATATATATATATTTGTGAAGAAAGACCTCATTACTAATCACTAGCAGAGCTAGGTAACTAACCCACATGAACAAAAATTATAACGTAAATTTCTCACTGATTTTAATTATTGATACATCCAAAAATTTTTCTACCACATAAATTTAAAATTATTCAATATTTTGTTCGAAAAATGTTATGACCTTCTCTAACAATTTTTTCTGACTCGTTAGTAATCATTACTATTTTAAGATTTCTAGGGCTGATTCTTGAATATATTATGATCAAATACGAGAAAAAAAATGAAAAGAAGAAGAAAACCAGAATTAGTTTGTGAGCGGAGATAGCAGAAGCGTCATCACTGTCAGCCGCCTTGAGCCGTACGTCAACTAACCATTGCTCTTGAAGTGACTTTGCAAGTCCACACGAGAAACGTTCTTTGTTGGTTTCAATTGTCATTACTACCACTACCACCACCCAACGTTGGTCTTTGTTCTGGTACTAATCGACTGAAGAAGAGGGGCGTTATATAAAGAACCAAAAGCCCATGGAGGAGTCGCAATTACTCAATTAGTACACTTAAACTCCTAAGTTGATTGTGTCTCTTGGGAAATTTAGAGTATCCAAACCGATACTATGTTTCCGGAGATGAGAATGTTTATAGGAATTTGATAAACATATATTTTCGGCGATTCAGTTCACATTTAAATATTTAATTTTTATATATTCTAATTTTTCATTTTTTAATTATTTTTTTAAAACAAAATAACAATTTAAATAAATAATTGTTTAGGTAATAATTATTTGATTTTATTCGATTTTGTTTCTAAATTTGAAGGGTGTAGTCAGTTAATATAGATAATAATTATTTTTGTTTCCAAATTTGATTTTTAAGAAGATAGATACGATCTAAATATTTAAAAATCTTTGAATATCCAATATAACAGTAGAAGGATGAGTGATTTTGTTTTTAAAATATTTAAAACACTAGGAATGGTCCCCGTGTTACGAGCGGGGTAAAATTATATAAAATTTAATATTAATATAAGAAAAATGTTATCATACTATTATATAATTAAATTGTTATAACATATACAGAACAGTTATTATATTTTCAATTTAAATAGAATAGGTATAACATGGTATCATCGAAGATAGTGAAGTTAATTTTTTTGGCCATTTAAGTTAAATTTAAAAACAATGACATGATGAAAAAAAGACTTATGTGTGGATATGAGTAATGGTTTTTTTGGTTATTCTATTTTGTGTATTCAATTAATTTTGTTTAATCTTTTTTAGTTTTTGTTAGTAAATAGTCATTTGGTCAATTTTCTAAAATTAACTACAAAATAAACAAACTTAACATATGTTTTTAAAATGAGGTTTATTATAACTTTTAGTATTATTATTTTTATTATTGTTATTATATATATATCATCAATACAACAAAAAGAAAAAAATCATTATTTAGTTTATGTGTTATAACTTGGAGTTTTATTAGATTTTCTTTTACTACATATAATCTAATTCCTTTATTATAGCTCAAATATTTTGCTTAAGAAATTAATTAACCAAGAATTTGTATGTACTATTTTCCATAGTTCTATTTTCTCTTCGAAAGGTAATTAAATAAAGAATTTGAGGAAGTGCTCATGTTTTTTTCTACAGAAAAGTGATGAAATAAACTAATTATAGACTATTAATTTATAGTTAATTATATTTAACTTCAATTAATTGATTAGACAAAAAAATGAGCTATTATTTTTAGTTTTGCAAATGATCAAATATAATATATGTGTATTATGTGTATTATGTGTATTACACTACAAGGAAGCAGTCGATTTCCTACGGCCATATTCGTCGGAATTTCCTCGGAAAAGTGCTTTTCCGACGAAATTCCGACGAAAACAGCCGTCGG
>KE153392.1:0-11264 GCA_000411095.1 Aethionema arabicum
TTTATAGATGTATTTAAACCTTTAACCCGCGCGGAACGCGCGGGCATAATACCTAGTATATTAAAATACAATAATTAGATAGTTCTTGGTTATGTCTAAAAAAAATTGAAGGATTAAGTTTTAGAATTCAAATTCTTACAAACACATGTATAAAAATTCACAACAAAACGTATACGCCACAATCTATATCTCTCATAAAAGCCAATTAACACTAATATTACCTAGCCATATCATAAGTGGAAACTGAGCTATAGCTAATAACAGCAAAAAGTAATGATGTTTACTCGAGTCATAACTTCTTGCTTCAGCAAACAGAACACGTTTCATTGTCTTCACCAAGAAAATCCCAGTGCATAAACACGTCCATGGCATCAACACATAGTACGAGTATCCCCACATTATCTTTGCAAAACCTGCAAGACAAAGACCTGCAAAAGCATATCCTCCATATGCTACAATGTCCAGTAATGGTGCCTCGCCGTTACCAAGTGATAGCAGCATTACTTTCAGAAGTAGCACTTGCATAAACCAACCAACCAATCCTTTAGCAAATAGCCAATTTAAAGCTTCTGGAGAAAACCTAGAGAATTTGAGGTTTTAAAATGAAAACTTTATAAGTATGTTAACAGAACAAAGAGCTAAATGCATCAATAAAGAGCATGAAAAGTAAGGCAATCTTGAAGTAATAATCAAGGTTCAAGAAATGGTTAGAACTAGTCAGAGCCTAGGCGTTAAAAGATAACCTAACTATATATTTTATAAATAGATTGAGATATTGTAATGATACATAACTTTTTTAACTAAATACTTTTAATACATAGTCAAACTTAATTATCAATATATAAAATTAAATGTACAAGCATCAAAAGTTAAAAACATTAAAAATGTAGTTGACTCCGTGAAAATTAAGCTATTTTTTCGTTGTTTAAAAATGATATTGTTTTGTTCTTTTTCTAGAAGAATATAATTCAAAACAATATCGTTTTAGAACTAAATAGACAAAAAAAAAACATTTGAAAAGGTTTAGACATTAGACACGACTGATCAGTCCAACTAAATTAACTTTTACCAATTAGAATCACATGTTGACCAATCACTACAAACAAATTGTGTACTTTCCTACTGTTAACAAAAAATCAGTGCCTAGGCAGATGCAGTATTAATCGGAATCAAGGCAGGACCTAAGCACGATTTTTAGAAATGCCAAAACCTATAAGAGAAGCACATGGAGAGAAGCTAAGCACTTACTTTCCATTAAGTCCCAATGATAAGCCAGCAAGAACAACGTAGGTGCCAAATGCCATAAACGGAATGTATAAGTCTGGTGCATTAATATCATAGATTGGAGGCTTGTATGAAAGTCTACCCCCAACTGGTTCCGATATTCTGGTCCAGTGTCCCTGAAGTTAAACCAGAATTCACACGAGTCAGTTTATGGCTCCTATGATCTGGTCAGAACACAGGAGAAGAGACTAGCTTACCCGATGTAGGAAAGGGAACAGAACAATCTTCAATTTGTTACGCACATATTGGTCATTGACTTGGAAATAGTATTGGGGATCAGAGAAGTAACGGCTTATCTATTGATTATCAAAAATGAGTTAGAAACTTACAATTGAAGGAGAATCAGATATTATGGGCGAGTTGGAATCACAAAGAACCACTTACATTGCTCTGCACATACTCAGAACTTGACCCTAAAATTTTCTCTCCGTATGCACCTAGACCGCTACGGATAAAGCCAGAGCCAGCTCCAACGAAAGGATTCCCAAATGGACTAGGCGCAGGGTTTCCCGGAGGTCTTGGCATCCCCGGTTGAGGTCCCACGTTATTGTACATGTCTGCCATCAAAACAAACCACCACAATCAACACAAAAACTCTTAGCTCTTAAGCCTTTTTTTCAAACCAAAATGTGAAATGAAGTTTTCATATAAACAGCTTTTTTGTCCTGGTTATTTGCATCTTAGATTCTACAGCATTGTCTTCTATTTCGATTTCCATTTTGCAACACAAATAAATGAGTGCCCAAGAAGGCTATGATTAGATACAAGGATTCTTCACCATTAGATCCTCATAACGCTCTTATCCTAATCTCAATTTCAAATCACTTCCATTTCCGTTTGATTTCATTCACGAATACACAGCCAACATTGCCTACTAAGATCTGTAAATCAACTGGAAGCTAGAGAAACCCCATATCACATCACCACAATCTCAAGAGGTATTTAAATCAACAACACAAGCAATCCGAACAAAATTACATCGCAAAAGTTTCAAATCGTAGCTAAAGAAACAAAAAGAGCAAAGATCT
The DNA here is from genome assembly GCA_000411095.1 of Aethionema arabicum. NCBI lineage: Eukaryota > Viridiplantae > Streptophyta > Magnoliopsida > Brassicales > Brassicaceae > Aethionema > Aethionema arabicum. The sequence continues at coordinate 2,313 of KE153392.1, forward strand.
GATCACTAATCAAATAACACTACAGAAGAGGAAGAAATCACATTGCGAATCCAAAGAAAACTAACCGAAAGAAGGGAACGCTCAGATGAAAGCTTCTTCTAGAAAGTTAGGATTCTCCTTACGAAAACAATGAATTCCCCTGAGGAATCTCTCGGTCTGGGATCTGCGCCGGCCTGAGGAGAAAGGAAAATCGATCCCGTTCACAAAGGGGTACTTTCGGGTTTCGCCAGGAAGACTCCGATATTATTGCCGCACGTGCGACGAAACTTTTACATGGGCCTATCAATATTAATATTGGGCTATGGGTCAATAGTTTTTAATAATTAGGCCCATATATTGTTAAGCTTGGATATGATAGAGCTATTCAAGTTACCAAACAGAACCCAAGTAATTTCTAAGTTCGTCAATTAGGTTTAAAGACGATACAACGCTACAATTAAAAATCCCTTTTCCGTCGTAACCCTAATTTTGGATCTCCCCAAGCTTGATTACCAGAGTAACGATGGCGAAGTCGATGAGATGCAAGAGGGTGAAGAGATTGAGGGCTATGCGAAGAGAAATAGTGGAGAAGGAATCATTCCACCTAAAGAAAGAAGACGCTAAGGCCGCCGCTATCGAAGCTGCACTCGCCGCCCCGAAGTTAGAAGTTCGTCAACCGCCCCCTTCCCCTTTCATGGAAGTTGCACCTTCGAACGCTGAGGCTGCCTCTACCACCGTTACTATCAACAACGATATGGGTATGTTTAGTTTCTACTGTTCTAGCTTCAATTTATTCACCTTCCGAATGAATTTTCTGTAGGTTAAGTATCTATGTTCCGTATCTATATATCTGAATGTATAACCATTCTTTTCTTATCCTTCACAAATACTGTTCGTTCGGTGTCTAAATTTGCCTGTTGAACTTGTTATAAGCTAAATTCACAGAAACGACATTTCTACAAGTTTTTGTTTAGCTTCCCAATTAATCTCAATCGATTTGGTGCAAGTGAAGTAAGGTTTAGTCCATTAGTCTTGGGAAGGTTTTGCTCCTGTACTTTCTACATAGCAATGTGACAATCATAATTGCTGCAAGTGAATAGTAGGATTTTCAAGATCTTGGACCTTAAAAGATGCAATTATCTTTATTCTGAGATTATCTACCTGATTGTGTATCATCCTGATAGTTTGTTTCTGCACAAGGATCCTAAGCTAAGGCACATGATTTCCCTTTTTGTGTAGATTTTTCTGAAATGATAGTTCAAGATGATCATACTTATACTTTCTTTATATTTCTATCTTTAGTAATATGGTGATAATCTAACATCGAGTTTGTTCAGCTGCATCTACAAGTATTCTAAAGGCGTCTATCTTATTGGAACTATAATAGGAGTCTTTCTTACCTATAGTTGATTCTACATCTTTGAAATTTTGATATATAGCTGAGTTTTGTTTTATATATAATCTTTGTTTGCAGATGAGGATATGACTGATGAAAAACAAAACAAATCACTGAAGCCCATTGGCAAGAAGCTGAAGAAAAAGTTTAAGATGGGGAAGAAGAATCGTCGTGGTAAGGGATTCCTTAGAGGGAAACGAGTCTAAATTCTGTAAGTTTAAAACACCAAACTGATTAGTTCTTGTTCTGTTTAATTCTGTAAGGGATTACTTCTTGTTCTGTTTCACATCTCATACTTATGTTTAGTGTAGCCTCTCAATTCTCGCAATTTTGTGGTTCTTCTGATATATGATGTATTGGGAACAGGAGTTAAAAAAAATGAGCTCATGAGTTTCAGTTACAACGAAAATAGATCTCATCTTATATAAGTAAGATTCACATTTTGTTAAGTTGAAAGGAAACCAAAAATCAAAATCAAACAAGATATTAACTTCAAGAACAAAAGATTGTTTAGAAACTCAAAAGGTTTAGATTAGTATCGTTTGGAGTTAGGTTTGCTGCAAACCTTCCTGATCTCTCCGATACGGTCTTCTCCTGTTAGAACCCCAATATTAACCAGTTTAGCCATTGACACAGCAAATTGCTGTCTGAACATCTGTGGTGGTTGCTCTGCAAAAGCAGCCACAAGAGGAGCAGTTCTTGGGTCCTTAACAAGTTCTTGATCAGTGGTCAAGACACCCTTATTCTCCTGAAGGTTTATATAGTACTGGTTATCGAATTTTGTCGGGGTCACGGAATCAAGATCAACAGTCTCGGACGCCCACCGGCACTTCCGTCTCAAGTAATCTGCGTACTTAGACTCAAGTGTTGGATCAGGACCATAAGTACCATTGAAGTTATAGAGCCTAGACTGTATGGTTCCACAAGTGGCTTTACCAATGGTGTGTGCACCAGAGAGAACAACTAGGTCAAGAATGTTAAGTCCATATGACTGGAACGTCTCGAGCAAGGCGGTGACATCACGGCGACCTGAAGGTACCTTCTCGACGTCTTTAGCGTACGAGGCTTTAGCGTCACGACGACCGTAGGCGTTTGACCAGTAAGGACCACCAAGTTGTACTGTGGCGTCACGGCTAGCTGCGGTTATGATGTCTGCACAGGAGACTGAACCAGGGCAATACTTCTCGAGCTCAGCTTTGATATCTTCAATGAGTTCGAATCCTCTAAGAGTTTTGCTAGCTGGAGATCTTCTCTCTGTTCCCTCGTAGTCTAAAAGAACTGATGCATCACATCCCTGAAAATTATTCATTCATTTTTTTTTTATTGTCAATTCATACATTCATTAACCTCAAAAGATTCCATATTTATCGATATAAATCAAGGGAAAAAATTAAATATGGATATCGACTATTTAAACATATTGAACAAAATAATACTCCAAAAAATTTCTCTTAAAATATTAATTTATCTAATAACTTATAAATTTAATTTTCTTATAAAACAAAAATTTGTTTCTAATTACGTCCACAAATAATAGAGGAAAATAATTTTCTTACAAAAATTATTTTATATGTTTTAGTGTCATATAATATTTAATAAAATGTTGTTTTAAATAAATCATTTTGTATCTCAATTATATATCTAAAAATATTAATAAAATTAAAAATTTAGATTTGCTAATACGGTTAATCAATATAAATCGTTAAATGAAACTCTAAAAATATTATGTAAAATGGTAATCTTCTAACGATATATCAAGTAATTTTTTTACGAAACAAAAATTTATTTTTAATTTCGATTTTTAAATAATATATAGAAAAAATTAAACTCAAATTACTATATTACCGTGACACCGCAGTCATGAAAAAGGAGGCGGAGAAGGGCAGGGCCAAGGGAAGGGTCAGTTTTTGTCCACTCGGTAACTTTATTAGCCACAATTTGCTCAAATTTTGGACAACTTCTAGTGTAATAGTTGAATGATAATAAGTTATCCAAAGGTAACCACGACCTCGAATCTTCGTCATTATCTCCTCCTCCGTATCCTTCTTCCGGATTTTGGTAAGCCGATACCGGCCAAGCCACGAGAATCACGAGTAGGACGGCGGCTGATACCACGACGGCCGGCTTCATTTTTTTATAATTTTTTTTATTAATTCAATTTTATTTGAGTTTTTGATGTGATGATCAAGAGATGTGTTTAAGTTTATATATATTGAAGTTTGGAAATGTGATGTTGTACGTGGGAAGCACATCTTTATGGATCAATAATTCAAATGACTTGCCGGCATGTAGTTTGTAAGATGTTTATAATATATAAGGATTCATTTAAGTTATAATATAAGGTATTATAATCAGGATCTTGACTTTTTTTTTTGTTTTTTTTTCTTACAAATTGGAGTTTTGACCTTCATATGGATTTAAATTATTTTATTGTATTGTTTAGTCGGTTTCGGTATTGTTATTGATATATTGAGCCGTACTCTATAAACAATTTGGAGGTAAACTCATACATGGGCTAAGACCTTAATTACGATGCCATATAGGCCCATTAATGCCCATTTGTTGGGCAGTACTAGAACTAGAATTATGAATTAATTGAAGGAATTTGATAGAAATTTAGTATTAACAAGCCTATTTTAACAAAATAAGATGAGGAATTAAGAAAAACAAAACAAAATGAGAAAATTGTTTTAATATTAAATAATTTAGTTTATAACATTTATACTAAATCATTTTTTTTTGTCTGGCAAAAATGGTGAAACATAATATAGCCAGGTTAGAAGTGTAGTGGTTATGTAATGATTTTACTTTATGATATGCATTTTTTTCAACGTTTAAATAGTTTATGATATACTTTTGGGGGTATGTTTCTGTTTTTTTTTTATTAAAGATAGATTGAAGAAAAAAAAAGATAGATATTTTTTTTTCCAAGCTAAAGATAGATTTTTAAAAATGAATTTATTTTATAAATACCAAAAAATTGATTTAGACAAAATACTTAAATCACTTCAAACATTTTTTGAACTTCGTATTCCTTCTTAAATTATACACACTTTTTTTTAATATCTTTAAAATTTCCCACGTTTATGCGTGACGTATTTAACTTCGAACAAAAGTAAAGTCGTATGAGTTAAAAAAACAAAATTAAAGTCGTATATGGTATAAAAAAAAGAGAGTAAAGTCGTATTCGTATACATTAAATACAAATACACTAATTAAGCCGTTAAATCACAAAGTGTATTAACGTTAGATTAACGAATAATGTGTGGCCCAAACCCAAAAATAAAAGTGCGTGGTTCCCACTCGCTCAACGGCTAGATTCCACCACAACGGCTCCTTTGACTTCTTCCCTTTAATTAGGAGCTCAAGATCTTAATTACACTATAATTAATACTAATTGCTTTTTATCGGTAACCTTGACATGTGTATACACATCACACTCTCTTTATTTATTTATTTTTATACGCTAAAATTTAATTTAATTTATTTTATTTTTGGTCGACCTCGAGAAGTGATTTAATGTTTCGGACACGTTCCCATGTTTAAGGACTCGTGTATTTTTAGCGGTGAAGAACAAACAAAAAAACAGATCTTTTTTGTATCAACAGATAAGCACATTACTGTTTCATTCATTTTTTCGTTTTCTTCTTCATCGTTTTCATTTACTGTTCTTCTGTTTCTTTGTTTTTAGCTAAAACAGAGAGAAATTTCAGTGTTTTCACTAACTTAAAACCATTACCTCTTACCTTTTCTTCTTATGAAACACACAGAGACAGAGAAAGAGAGAGAGAGAGATAGAGATTAGATTAGATTTCTAACTCCTTAAACCTTTTCAATCGATCAATTCAGATCCAATTTTGATAAACTATGTTCATCTAACCTTGATTTTGAGCTCGATTTTGATTTGTTAGAGTTATAATGGCGTCTTCTAAGGTTGAGATTCCCTTAGCGTCTCAAAGATTTGGTTTTGTTCTTAGAGATCGTAATCAACCACGAAACGACAACAACGACGTCGTTTTGAAAGATTTGGTGAAAGATCGTCGTCGTAATCGTCACCAGATTCTCGATTCTGGTTCTTGTATTGAGAAAAACGATGAAAACAATCGAATTCGAGTGAAGGAGAATCCAATTAGCAACTTTAGCGAAAAATCGAAGCAGATAACGCGTGTTCTTGCACCAATTGAATCTTCGAATTCACGAGATTTACAAACGAGAGAAATTGTTTCTAGAAAGGAGAAATCTGAAGATTTGAAGAGGAATGATAAACTTGGAAACGCTTCTTCTTTAGTACAGATTTGGGAAGCGAGGCTTAATCGATCCAATGTTGGTGATAATTCTCCAAGCCATGGTCAATCTGAGAACAGTAGTCGGATAACTTCAGATTTGAGTGTTGAAGATACTTATGATCTCTCACCTCCTTCAATCGATGGAGAATCTGAATCGGAGGAAGCTATAGAGAACGAATCGAAGAGTTTTGATCGGACGGTGGAGATTGAATCTAGGTCAAATTGTTCGATTTCTGATTCTGGAGAGAGTTGGGGAAGAGTAGCGGATCTTATCAAGAGGCTTAGCAACGACGAGAAGCTAGCTGCCGGAGACAATGGCGGTGGCGGCGGTGGTGGAACTCCGATCATCGGAACTCCAAGGGATTGTATTTCGTCGAGGTCGTCGATATCTGAGAAAAGAGATTTTCCGATGATTGCTTTCTCGCCGAGAATCCGAGGACGGCAAGCGTTTTCCGATCTACTTATTCAGTTAGAACGCGATCGCCACCGTGAATTGGATTTGCTTCTCGAACGAAACGCAGTTTCTAGGTTTTCTCAACGTGGCCGTCTTCAGGTCCGTTAATATTTCCATTAATTAAAAAATAACCCAACATTTTCATGATTTCTTCAGAATCAACCCAATAGTTTCTTTAGTTACAAAATAACCCACTTATTTTTTTGCCTTTGCTGCAACAGTCAATGCTACGGTTAAGGACCCTTAAACGCTGTTTAGCGATTCAAGATCAAAATCAATCTAAAGCAAGATCAGCTGGACGAACCCGGTGTGAAACAAGCTCTCCAGTTTTACAATTCAGGTTTTTCATCACAACTTCTTGTTCATTTTTCTTTCCTACAACTTCTTGAGTTCAGTAACTTCAGTTCAGTTCTTGATTTGTCTGATCCCAAATCTGTTAAATCCCAATGGCAGGGAGAAATTGCAGGCTAACACAAATGCTACCGCTGCAGCAGAACAGAGGAAGGGATCACATCATCAGTTTACTGAGATGAGTAACAAAACTGTAATAAAAGAGGAAACTACCGAAAAATCGAGGCTGAAAATAGTCGGTTTTCCTCTAGAAGCTTCTGTCATAGAGCGGTTAAACCTCCAGAACCGCAAGATAGAGGAAGCAACGTTATTGAAACCCAAAGAAACTGTAAATCAAACAGTTCAATCAAAGATGAATCACCTTAAGCTGCAAGAAACAAGAGAAAAACAAGACGAAAAAGCTTTAAATTGCAACAAATCTAAGGAGAAAGAAGATCAGACACAAGAATCAAGGTTGCAACAGAATTCCAATGATAACAAAGTGATAAACTGTGTACAGGAAACACCAGAAACAGAGAACAATCAGTGCCTTAACCTACAAGAAACTATAGAAACAGAGAACACAAATCAGAACAATCAGTGCCTTGAACTACAAGAAACTCCAGAATCATTGTACATAAATGGATGGGAAGAGTATGAAGATGAGCAGTTTTACTATAGAGAAACTAACAATGACTGGCTTATCGAAATAGCTAGACCCCGAAGCTATTGGGAGGAACTGAGGAAATCACGGTATCAAGAAGTGATGAACACTCGATCCGGTAAAGAAGACATATGCAGGCTCCTTGAGAGGTAAGCTTTAACATCAAATCAATGAAACTCAAGTAATGTTCTCACACCATTGAACTTAAAGTTCGTTTCTTTGGATAATACAGGAAAACAGTATCAGGCTTTTTAGAGAGCGGATTGCGCGAACAGATCGATAAGATCATAATGTCGCGTGTCCAGACACATTCAAGTCAACATATTGAAGAAAAATCTGAAATTTGGGAGGAAGAGAACGGTGAAATTGAAGAAGAGGAAGAGGAGAGAGATGACTCTAGCCGATCTTCTTCTTCGCCGATGTTTGCACCATCTCCTGCAGGATCATGGAGTTCCCAAGATACTGGAGTTACTTCTTCACCTATCTTGTCTGATCACATTCCTATTTCACCTGTGAGTATATATCTCAAAGTATATTTTTTTTTGTTAGAGATTATGGTATTTTAGATCTTGAAGTATTTTAGATCTCGAAATAGTTTTTTAAACCTTAAATTTTGATAACAGTGTTTTTTAAACGGTATTGGATTTTTTTTAATGTCAAAACTAAACTTTAAACACAAGATTATACACAAAATATCAAAATTTAACCAAAAATATAATTCAAAATTTGATTAATTATACTATAATTTCAAGTTTAAAAATTTGAGAAAAAATCCTGGTTTAAGTTTAAAAAATTCGGTTATGAAAGTTGAAGGTTTAGAAATCCATTTTGATAGTTCGAAGATTTTTTTTCATGAAACAAAAATAGTTCAGGGTTTAAAATACCACAATGTCTTCTTGTTATAACATAAGAAACTCTCAATCGCGGTGGGAAATTTATATATTAGAACAATTTAAACCATTTTCAGGAACTGGAGGTCATAAGCGATCTAAAATCACTGATTCTACAACTTCAACAAGATGTATCAGAACTACGAGATTCTGTCAAAACTTGTTTAAACGCAAACGCAACTTTGCAACAGTCAGTTAACCAAGAAAACCCACTAAAACGCAAATGCTGCGTTTGCAACGAAACGCACGTCCAAGCGGTTTTATACAGGTATTGACCAAAGAAAACACTCTTCAATGTGGTCTAAGACCAATTTCATCGTTTTCTAGTAACTTCTGAAGTCTTGAAAACTTGTGGTTTGATTCTTGTAGATGTGGACACATGTGTGCTTGTCTAAAATGCGCCAACGAGTTGCAATCGAGTGGCGGGAAATGTCCGATTTGCAGAGCTAAGATTGTGGACGTTGTTCGTGTTTTCTTTGATAACACAAGAAAGTGAAATCACAACGGTTTCAAAACGCTGACGAATTTTAACTAACACTATACATAAGTTACAAGTTACAACGACCACGCCTTTTATATATTTATTTAAGGCGTTTGCGTTTGGCGTTTTGAGATAGGTCTATTTTTCATCTTCTATTATCGCAACTTTAAGAAATAGTTGAGATAGGTTTATGTTATTGCAACTTAACGGAAATAGGGTTCGTCTGGTGTTTTTTTTTTTTTTGTTGAAAGGTTTGTCCGGTTCTTATGTGGTTTGTACAGTTACCTAAATTTTAATAAACCCTGAAAATTGGATATTGAAAATTCTAAAAACAGAGCTTCGAAGTTAGAAAAAAACAGAGCTTCGAAGTTAAAAGAAACTGAGTTTCAAAGTTAAAAAGAAAAACAGAGATTCAAAGTTAAAAAAAAAAACAGAGCGTCAAAGTTAAAAAAAAAAAAACACAGCTTAAAAG
>KE153392.1:11438-32119 GCA_000411095.1 Aethionema arabicum
AAAAAAAATAGAGTTTCAAAGTTAAAAATAAACAGAGCTTCATAGTTAAAAAAACAGAGCTTCGAAGTTAAAAAAAAACAGAGCTTCCAAGTTAAAAAAAACAGAGCTTTTGAAGTTAAAAAAAAACAGAGCTTCCAAGTTAAAAAAAAAACAGAGCTTCCAAGTTAAAAAAAACAGAGCTTTTGAAGTTAAAAAAAAACAGAGCTTCGAAGTTAAAAAAAACAGAGCTTCAGAGTTAAAAAAAAAACAGTGCTTCGAAGTTAAAAAAAAACAGAGCTTCGAAGTTAAAAAAAACAGAGCTTCCAAGAAAAAAAAACAGAGCTACCAAGTTAAAAAAACAGAGCTTCGAAGTTAAAAAAAAAAAAATCAGATCTTCATAGTAAAAAAAAGACAGCGCTTCGATGTTAAAAAAACAGAGCTTCAAAGTTAAAAAAAACAAAAAACAGAGCTTCATAGAATCGTAGTAAAAAAAACAGAGCTTCGATGTTAAAAAAACAGAGCTTCAAAATTTTTAAAAAAAAGCAGAGCTTCAAAGTTAAAAAAAATAAGAACAGAGCTTCAATATATATATATATATTTTTTTTTAATGTTTCAATTAATTCTCATTAAATCATAAACTCTTCATATATAGTTTTGATTTCTCAAAGACTCAACAGTCTCTCTCTCTCACTTCAAAGATATTTACACAGCACATACACATATATAAATACAACATATTTGTATATATTATTATCAAAAAACATATTTGTATATAAAGTTTTTCTTTTATAGTTCATGCGTTTTGAGCGGCCAAGAAAGTGTTAAAATCTTCTCTAGCTTTACGCAACCTTGGCGTAATACAAGAACGCGGCGAAGTAGGACAAGAAACAGACGAAGACGTTGAGAATCTCACACGACGATGCGGTGAAGTCTCAGCTGATCTCCTATGATCTCTTCTTGATAAAGAACTTCTTGTCTTCAAAACACTTCTTAAAACTTGATGAGTTTCTGTTTCTTTATCAAATAAAAAACCAGAACTTACCGGTTCTTGAACATTATTATCTACTTCTCTTCCATTGATCATTTCCACTGGAAAATCAAGAAATAAACGACCGTTATCGCGTATTAAAGCTGTAGTTGATGTCCAAGAACCACATTCAAACTTCTCTAGTGAAGCACGAACCGAAATCGTCGAATTTGTAAAAGAAGAAGCTCTAATCATTTTCTTTTCCATGGAATCATGTCGTTTAGATGATCGAATCGGTTTTTGTTTACCAAAACCAGGTAAAGATAAGCAAAACGCGTTACATTTGAACTCATCTTGAATTTTCTCTGAATAACGAGTTTTTCTCATGAAAAACATTGATTCTTGATGAGTAAGTTTCTTCTTGAATCTCATTGTTTCCGGTAACATAGGAAGCGGAACGGCTGAGTCTCGTGGTGGAGGCATAGCCGGCGGCAACACGATTTCGAAACTATCATCTTTGGCTGATAAACGAGAGAAAATCGGGCTAGAAATTGATGTTTTCTCGCTTTCAAGAATTGCCTTCTTGATCAAGAAACTGAAATTAGGGTTAGGGTTTTCGATAGGGAAAACTCGAAAACCTTGCCATTCATTGTCGTTTGATTTTCTAGCTAAACTATCATCGAATGTAATCATTGAAGGAGGCATATAATATAAAGTAGAGATTTATAGAAATTGGAGTTTGAAAAATTTTTCCGGTAAAAAAATAATGTAGAAGATGGATTTATAATGGAAAATTATGAAGGAAATGGAAAGCACGTCCATGGGCGTGTAGAGGAGTGACTTACATGTTGGTTTTAAAATATAAAGAAAAGGTCAGGCTGGTCAGTTTAATCTTAGTCATTAGATTTTGACATGTGTTTAGTATCATGTGTTTATATATAAATAATAAATGTTTGATTTTTCTATGTTTAGAATAAATGGGTTGCACGTAAATTTTGTGTTTAATTATTCCTATGATTTTTTTTCTTTCTAAAAGTTCCTATGACTCAATCAATAAAAGTCTAACGGCTTATTTTTTAGGCTTTTAAGTTTTAAGAATAAATGATATAGTAAAAAAAGTAGTACTCGTGTCACTTGTGGTATTAAATTCTAATTATTAATATGTATTTCAGTATTTTATTAGTATTGAATTTTGCAGTACATTAGCTAAGTCCAAAAGATTTATGTTCGTAATGATATATTTGGGAGAAATTAAATAAAATTTAAATTAACCTTAATTATATAATATATATATTCTTAAAAAAAAATTAGTGCGTTCAGGTCCGGTCTTGAAACTCTAAGGCCTAAGGCAAAATCCGAAATGGGGTCACTATTTCATATAAATATAAAGAAAATAATTTTCTTTTACAAAACTAATTATATGATTTGGGGGCCATTATAGATTGGAGGCCGAGGCAAATGTTTCGCCCGACTTGCCCTAGGGGCAGCCCTGAATGCGTTATATATCACAACAATTAACTACGTTTTGGATAAAAACAGTATATGGAATCCCAAATTGCTATTCCAAATTCGACATAATTGAAAGTTTATCCATGCCCTATTAATTATTATTGTTACAAAAAACTATATTTTGTAATTTTTTCCAATATTTTTTAAAATTTAAGTGCAACTAATTTAACCATTTTCGTTACAAATTTTTTTAATACAACCTTTAAATGTAATTATAATTTATAATCATATTACCAATATATCTGCGAAAAAAATAATCATATACCAATATAATATTATTAATATATTAATTAGCGAGATTATTTTAACTTTTTTGATATTAGAGTGATTCTTATAAATTAGTTTGAAGTAATATTTTCTTAAACAATTAATTATAAATTAAAATATTTAAATCTGAACAAGTTACATATCATTAAAATTATGATAGCATGGACTTTTCTAAACTTAAATTCACATTCGGAAACTTTCTTTGATAAACTTTCATCAAAATAAATACTGATTTGCTAAAAGTTTTTTTTTCCATATTAATTAACAAATTCCATTTAATTTGTTAACTTTCTAAAATCTTAAAAACCGAACAAGTGCATTTTTTAATATACTAAAAACTATTATATATATATATATATAAATTCATAAAAAAATTAATTTTTTTTCATACCTTTGATCAAAGATACATATATTCAATAAAATCTAACCATTTTTTTCTTCATATTTATCAAATTCCATTTTACCAAAAAAATATCAATTAACTAAATCGATTAAATATCTCAACTTCCTAAAATCTCTCCTACCTTAAATATTACTTAAACAAAACCTTAAGAAAACCTAAACAGAAGTAATTAGCCGCCGTACACAAACATCGATCATGAGTACTACACAACAAAACTCACCACAACTTCCAACTGATCTAATCCTCAACATAATCTCAAGTTTACCAGCTAAGTCCGTTGCGAGATTTCGTTGTTTATCAAAGCTATGGGCGTCTATACTTACCTCTAACTCTCCATATTTCACCGAGTTATTCTTGACTCACTCCAAAACTCGGCCGCATCTCCTTTTTGCCGTGCAAAGATACGATAAATGGTGGTTATACTCATCTCCTCAACCTCAAATATATAAAAATTCCACGTCATCAATTTCGGTTACCGCAGAATTTCTTACATCTTTCAACAAATCTTGGAGTTTAAACTTATCTCCTCCAATCTCGGGTTTAATCTGTTGCCCTAATATGGAATACAACGACGATCGTAAATATCCAGTGATATGTAACCCTAGTACAAGACATCTTTTGTGGTTGCCACGTGTCAGAGCTAGAGGAAGTACAGTAAGTAGCTATATGGGATATGCTACAAATGATAAACAGTTTAAGGTATTATATATTAGTTATACATTACCTTCTATTCATCAAACTAAGCTATCAAATTATCAAATTCTAACGTTAGAATCTGCAGAAAGATTAGTTTGGAGAAATTTAAAATCCCCTTTACAACATTGTCCTTTAAGAGTTGAGGTTTTTATTAATGGGATTTTGTATTACCTTGCAACGTTGGGGTTTAATACTCCTAATAAGATAGCTTGCTTTGATTTTAACTCGGAAGAATTTAAGTTTCTTGATGAACCTTGGCCTCAAGGTCCGCCTAATGTTTTGGTGAATTGTAAAGGCAAATTATGTGGAATTATAATGGAGTATGAGAGATCGTATCTTGAGTTGAGTTTATGGATTTTAGAAGATGTTGAGAAATAAAAATGGTCTAAAAGTTCGTATGTTTTGTATTCGAGGTTATGGGATATACAAATGGCAGAATTAAGTAGTCTTGTTTTTGTAGTTGGAATGACTGCTAGAGGCGAAATTGTTTTGTCTTTGGATTATGTGAAAAATCCATTTTATGTTTATTTCTTTAATCCGGAGAAAAATAGACTTCAAAGAGTTGAAATTAAAGGTTTTGAAGGGATGAAGAGTTGTCATATTCAGGGGTTTGTAGATCATGTGGAAAACTTAAAGCTTTTGGAATTCTAGTTTTGGGATGTGATATTTGTTTTTTTTTTTTTTTACTTTTTACTTAGATGTAATCTATATGCATTAGTTAAGCGATTGTTTTAATAAATTCCATTAGCATATGGAACGAAAAAAAAAAGAGAGAACAATGCCTGTTTCATGTAATACAAGGAAAATGACCAAATTTTTTTTTTGTGAAGTGTTAATTTAATATTTCTTTTTCACGAAAATTAATTTAATTTTCAATTTTTAAAATAAAATAAAAAAAATAATTTTAATTTTTCAAAATATGTCGATTTAATGTCTAAGACTAAATTAATATATTTATCAAATCTATTGTCAGAATGTTTAGAATTTAATAGAATGTAGTTTTATTGAACGACGTTATAGTAATTAAAAATTAAATTAATTTTTAAATAAATGAGATATTAATTTTTGTTTCAATTTGTAAATTCACTAAAAGCTCAATTAGTAATATATATATATATATATCGTTGTTTTTAACGGCCCCTAAAATGATCTAAATCGGTTGCGAAAAAAAAGCATTATCTATATCATCGGTTTAATTTCTTCCAAAAACACTAAGTTATGATTTTATTAATTCGTGATAAAAAAAATTATGATATTATCAACTTTTTAAAACATAAATTCATAATTGGAGAGTTAAAAAAATTCATAATTAGAGATTTTCTTCGATAATTTCACTATTAAAATAAACAAATTAATCCATTGTATAAAATAACTTCCTAAAATCTCTCCAACCATAAATATTACTTAAACATCTCTTCTAACTTTCTACTCCCATTTTAGCCGCCATGAGTATAGACCACCTTTCTACTGCTCTAATCCTCGAGATACTTTCGAGATTACCAGCAAAATCTATCGCTAGATGTCGTTGTGTATCGAAGCTATGGGCGTCTCTACTTAACCTCGGTTGTCCCTATTTCACCGAGTTGTTCTTGACTCACTCCAAAACTCGGCCGCGTTTCCTTTTCACCGTCCAAAAAAACAACTACGAGTGGTGTTTATACTCATGTCCTCAGCCTCAAATCTCGTATGAGAATTCTAATTCATCAATTTCTGTTACCGCAGAGTTTCACATGTTTATCTCCAAAAGTTGGCTCTTAAATATCTCTCCACCAATCTCAGGTTTGGTTTATTTCTCTAATATGCCAAACTTTAACACACCAACGTTATGTAACCCTAGCACCGGATATTTCTTCCGGTTACCACTTTGGGAGAGAACGGTACCTAGCTTTTTTGGTTATGATCCTATTAATAAACAGTTCAGCGTATTAGCCTTTAGTACTCCATTGCTTTCGATTGAACCATCAAGGTGTCAAATTCTAAAGTTAGGTTCTGGAAGATTATCTTGGAGGAGTTTAGACTGCCCACGACGTCATTATCCTATAAACTAATATTTGTATTAATGGGATTTTGTATTACATTGCAGAGTTTGAGCGAACCTCTTTTACCGAAATAGTTAGCTTTAACTTGAACTCTGAAGAATTCAAGTTTTTTGGTGAACGTTCCTGGCCTTCGTCTTGGTATTCGTCTTGCGGCTCTGACGTTTTGGTAAATTTCAAAGGTAAAGTAGGTCGAATCAACATGAATTTAGAGACAACTCATGTTGAGCTGAGTTTATGGGTTTTAGAAGATGTCGAGAAACAAGAATGGTCTGAACGTGTGTATAGTATATCGCAGTTATGGAATACACATTCTTGTGTTCTTGGAGTGACTAGAATGGGTGAAATTGTGTTGTCTTTGGATTATATAACACATCCATTTTGTGTTTATTTTTGTAATCTTGAAAAGAAAATTATTCAAGAAGTTGAAATTAAAGGTTTTGAAGAGTTTAGGTTTAAGCGTCATATGCTTTTTGGTCATGTAGACTATATAGAGGAATTAAGGGTTTTAAACTTGGATTAGTTTTGAGTTATATGTTTATTTTAACTTAATAAAGTATTTGCTTGCTTTCTTCTTTTGAATCGTTACATGCTTCGACAAAAACAGAAAAGAAAATTATATATAAAATATGGTTTTCTAAGTATATACTGAAAAATCTTTCTGTTTGTCCTCTGCTGTAACTAAGCCTCTACTCTGCAATTTTTTTTAATAGAAATTACATGTTAACAAAAAAAAAAAAAACAGTATTCATTGAAACTTATATATACACCGACCATACTAACTAAACCGGAAATAATAAACCAAAAATTCATACCTTTAACCAAATTCAATTCTCTAAAGATTAAACCCGAAATTAACTTTATATATATATACATATATATATATATTATAATTGTAATATTCATATAACTTATTTTATTATTGAAAACATATTGAATATTTTACAGGGNNNATTTTACAGGGTTACAAAATACGACGAACAAAATTAATATAAAATAGTTTCTGTTTATCATATAACTCACATTTAGAGAATTTTAATTATAGAAATAATTTATGAATATTATATGATATTAATTGCACCATACAAAATTAAAACATAAATTCATAATTGAAACTTTTCTTTGATTATCTTTGTACATATTTCATAAAATGTGTGTTTTTCATATTTAACACATTCCATTTATTAAAATAAATATAATTAATTTTTTTTTCGGTAACAGGTTAATCTAATAAATATGTAACCAATAGAGAGTTATAAAATATAATTAAATTCTCTACACCTATAAATTTTTTCTTTTACTAAAATATAAATCGTTACTTAAAGATAAACATTCAAAAAAGAAACCTAAAATAAACCTAGAATCGATTTGTTTACCCAAAAAAAAATTCCCCACCGCCACAGTTGCAGGTTGATCATGAGTTCAGAAGGAAACCTAGTAGCCCTCCAAACTGATCTAATCCTCGAGATACTTTCGAGATTACCAGCTAAGTCTATTGCAAGATTCCGTTGTGTATCGAAGCTATGGTCATCTCTACTTATTTGTCCATATTTCACCGAGTTATTCTTGACTCAGTCCAAAACTCGTCCTCCACGTTTCCTTTTAGCCATCCGAGGAAACGAAGAAGAGTGGTGTTTATATTCATTTCCTCAACCTCAAATCTCGTATAAGAATACAGAGACATCGCTTTCGGTTACCGCAGAGTTTCATATGCATCTCACAACAACTTGGTTTTTGCATATCTCTCCTTCAATGTCTGGCTTCATTTATCTGTCTAACAGGCCAGAATCTAACACTCCAATATTGTGTAACCCTAGCACTGGCCTTCTCTTCTTAGTACCACATACCACAAAATCGGTACATAGTTTTTTTGGATATGATCCCATTGATAAACAATTCAAAGTATTAGCCATTCGTCGCTCTCTGCACGGATATTTGCCATCAAATTATCAAATTTTAAAGTTGGGATCTGAAACACTTTCTTGGAGGAACATAGAATGTCCTTCACATCATTATCCTTTAGAAACTAATATTTGTATTAATGGGATTTTGTATTACATTGCAAGTTTTGGGATTGATGATGAGGATTATGATCACAAGATAGTTTGCTTTCATTTGAATTCTGGAGGATTCAATTTTGTTGATGTACCTTCTATGCACCAGCCTCATATTTACGAGCCTAACCAATTGGTAAATTTCAAAGGTAAATTAGGTGTTATCAACATGGAGGAGGTACGATTTAGAGAGAAGAACTATAAACTTGAGCTGAATTTATGGGTTTTAGAAGATATTAAGAAACAAGAATGGTCTAAACATGTCTATGTTTGGCTGTCAAAGAAGCCGGATACAAATTTTCCGAATTTATCAATAGTTGGGCTGACAGCTACAGGTTATGTTGTATTGTCGTTGGGTGTTACAACCAATCCATTACACTTTTATTTCTTTAATCTTGAGAAGAATATTCTTCACCAAGTTGAGATTAAAGGTTTCGAATTGTTTAACAATCATAATTTTTATTGTGGGTGTGTAGACTATGTAGAGGAATTAAGGACTCTAAAATGGAGTTAGTTTTTGAGTTTTATGTTGGTTTTTACTTAAATAAAGTTTATGCTTTCTTCTTAATTAAGTTTTTTGTACGGTAAATTTGAAGTTGAATCTGTCTTTATCGAAGTTATGGAATATACATTCTTGTATTCTTGGAGTGACTAGAATGGAATATACATTCTTGTATCCAAGAATACACATTGAAAAAAGAAACCTAAAATAAACAGAATCCATTTTTTTTACCAAAAAAATTAAATTCCTACGGTATCTCCAGCAGCCCTCGCCACCATACTTGCAGGTTGATCATGAGTTCAGAAGGAAACCTAGAAGCCCTCCAAACTGATCTAATCCTCGAGATACTTTCGAGATTACCAGCAAAATCTATCGCTAGATGTCGTTGTGTATCAAAGCTATGGGCGTCTCTACTTACCCTTGGATGTCCATATTTCACCGAGTTGTTCTTGACTCACTCCAAAACTCGGCCGCGTCTTCTTTTCACCGTCCAAAATAACTACGATCAGTGGTGTTTATACTCATGTCCTCAGCCTCAAATATCATCTACAAATTCCAAGTCATCTATTTCGGTTACAGTAGAGTTTCATATGTCTCTCCCCACGTCTAATTCGTTTATGAATATCTCTCCTTCAGTCTTAGGGTTAATGTATTTCTATGATGGGCTAGACTTGAACAATCCAACTTTATGTAACCCTAGCACTGGCCATCTCTTCTTGTTACCAAAACTCACAAAAACGGTACAAAGCTATTTTGGATATGATCCTATTAATAAAGAGTTCAACGTATTAGCCATTAGTTATTGCCGCGGGCGTCTTACATCATTATCCTTTAGAGATTAATATTTGTATCAATGGGATTTTGTATTACTTGGCTAGGCTTGGGGATATCCCTACTTACAAGATAGTTTGCTTTGATTTAAACTCTGAAGAATTCAAGATTATTGATCGACCACCTTGTTATATTGAACTTTTGGTAAATTTCAAAGATAAATTAGGTGTAATCAATGGGACTTGGGTACGGATTAGTAAAAGGAGATCTCACTTTCAACTGAGTTTATGGGTTTTAGAAGATATCGAAAAACAAGAATGGTCTAAACAAGTCTATGATATTTTGCCAACAAAGTTGAACAAAAAAGGTGAGCCATATTGTATTCTGGGAATGACTACTACATGTGATGTTGTATTGACTTTATTTTATACAACAAATTTAAATCCATTTTCTATTTATATCGTTAATCTTGAGAAGAAAACTCTTCAAGAAATTGTAATTAAAGGTTTTGAAGAAGGGTTTAAGAGTCATAGAATTCGTGGTTTTCGTGGTTGTGTAGACTATGTAGAAGAATTAAGGACTCTAAAGTAGAGTTAGTTTTGAGTTGTATTTCAGTTTTTTTATTTTATTTAATAAAGTATTTGCTTTCTTCTTGTTTTCAGGATTACTTTTGTTTGTACGGTGAATGGTTATATACTTTGATTAAAAAAAACAGAAAAAAAATAACTGACAAAATATGACTTTTGAAGGGATTAAGTCTCGTTATTTTCAGAGGCTTGTTTTAATGTTGATAAAATATGACTTTGAACTGATAAAATATGACTTTATTAATTGAGATTTATATAAAATATACAAAGGCTTGTTTTAATGTTGAGCAAGGATTGAATATGACTTTTGAAGGGATTAAGTCTCGTTATTTTCAGAGTTTTGCAGACCATGTGAAAGATTTAAAGCTTTTGGAATTCTAATTTTGCCCTGATTTTTTTCACTTTTTACTTTATATAATCTATGCATTCTTTAAACGATTATATATGTATTTTATTAGCATATGAAATACAGAAAATTTGAAGTGGAATCTGTATTAATCTTCTATCGCAAGTACTGTAATTGTTTTCAGATTCTCAAAATTAATAGTTAATTAATATGGTGGTTGATAATTGAAAAATATCAAAGCACTTTTTGCAAGATTTCACTCACATATGTATCAACGAAGAGCTACATAGCAATAGAGATCAAAACTAGGGAAATTTATATTTTAAAAAGTTAATAATATCATAATCAGTGTAGGTGGCGCATAAAAACCGGAACCAAATAACCAAACCAAACCGAACTGAAAAAAGGGTTTGGTTTGGTTTGGTTCGAGTTCTTGTTCAGATATTTGATAAGAAGATTTGAGAATATATCCGAAAAAACCAAAAAGTTACTTAACAATCGAAAAATTACACAAAAACCAAAAATTACTCAAAAATTGAAAGAAATACCCGAAAAACAAAAAAAAACTCCAAAAACACTAACAACATACCCAAAAAAAATTTTATGGTTACTTTCGAATACGTAATGATATCGGTTCGGATCCGGTTATTATCCAATATCTATAGATCCCGAGTTTAAAATTCAATGGCTACTTTTTACCAAAACCGGATTAACCAAACCGAATCGTTCAATTCAATTCGGTTATTCGGTTAACGGTTTTTATGCCCAACCCTATTTATGATATTACTAACTTTATAAAATATAGATTCACAATTGAAAATTTTCCTTGATCAAATATATTTTCCATATTTAACAATTTTTATTAATCAAAATAAATAACTAAATCCATTTAGAAGGTAACTTCCTAAAATCTCTCAAACTAGAAATATCACTTTGTTTAAAAAGAAAAATAATTCATCTCTCACCTTCGCCGCCATACGCGATTGTAGAAAATAAAAACTTACCATAATCTCTGAAGTCTCTATACTTGTAGGTTTAATCATGAGTGAATATCTTTCAACTGATTTAATCCTCCAGATACTTTCGAGATTACCAGCAAAGTCTATTGCGAGATTCCGTTGTGTATCGAAGCTATGGTCGTCTCTACTTATTTGTTCATATTTCACCGAGTTATTCTTGACTCAGTCCAAAACTCGTCCTCGACGTTTCCTTTTCGCTATCCAAGGAAACGAAAACAAGTGGTGTTTATATTCATTTCCTCAACCTCAAATCTCGTATAAGAATACAGAGTCATCACTTTTGGTTACTGCAGAGTTTCATATGCATCTCACAACAACTTGGTTTTTGCATATCTCTCCTTCACTATTTGGCTTCATCTATTTCTCTAATACGCCACATTCTAACACTCCAATGTTATGTAACCCTAGTACTGGCCATCTCTTCTTGGTACCGCATACCTCAAAATCGGTACATAGTTTTTTTGGATATGACCCCATTGATAAACAATTCAGCGTATTAGCCATTCGTTGCTCCGTGCACGACAGATATGTGCCATCAAGTTATCAAATTCTAAAGTTAGGAACTGAAAGACAATCTTGGAGGAACATAGAATGTTCTTTACGTCATAATCCTTTAAAAACTAATATTTGTATTAATGGGATTTTGTATTACATTGCAAGCTTTGGGGTTGAGGATAAGCTGAAGATAGTTTGTTTTCATTTGAAATCTGAGGAATTCGATTTTATTTATGTACCTTTTATGTACCAGCATCATCTTTACGAGCGTGACCAATTGGTAAATTTCAAAGGTAAATTAGGTGTTATCAACATGACGGAGAAGATACTTAAGCTTGAGCTGAATTTATGGGTTTTAGAAGATATTAAGAAACAAGATTGGTCTAAACATGTATACCTTTTGCTGTCAAGGTTGCCGAATACAAATCGTTTTCCAAATTTATATGTAATTGGAGTGACAGCTATAGGTGAAGTTGTATTGTCGTTGTGGCATACAACCAATCCACTACAAATTTATTTCTTTAATCTTGAGAAGAATATTCTTCAGAAAGTTGAGATTAAAGGTTTCGAATTCTTTAACATTCATAAGTTTTGTGGTTGTGTAGAGTATTTAGAGGAATTAAGTGCTCTAAAATGGAGTTAGTTTTTTTTTCCGTCTAAATGGAGTTAGTGTTGAGTTGTATCTCAGTTTTTATTTAATAAAGTTTATGCTTTCTTTTTCTGTAAGGATTACTTTTTTTTTGAACGGTGGTGAATTTGAGGTTGAATCTGTTTTTTTTTTTACCATAAATGTTGTATTGAAATAAGGGTTAAAAAACAAAGGGAAGAAGAGTAAAAGACTAAATTCTCAAGTAAGATTGTCTAGATATCTTAATCCACTCTTACACTACAAATGAGCGTAGAAAGTGTTATGTTTAATAAATGTCAACATGTCCAATATAAATTTCAAAAGCAAATAAATAACAAAATATATAGCAATGCAAAAATAAATTTTCAAGCCAGTTTTTATCCATGGAGAAGACCTATTAGCTTCTTGTTCAGAAATGGCCGTTGTAATTAGATGTGCCGTCTTATCTTTAAACTCAAACCAGACCGATCTACATCGCAATGGCGTAATTATTGTCTTGGTTGGTGCAACCTGTTCCCAAATGTTTGTGTGTAGAGACTCGACGTTTACAGAATCGACCAATGCAGCTGATAAAATCTTTTCGATATTGTCGACTTCATCGTCCAAACGAATTATGGCCATGGCCGACAACACTTTCAAGGACGCAGAACGAGCAATCTTGATGATTCCTCTAATATCTTCTGTCTCAGTCCAACGACGAGGAAATGAATCAACATCATAGTTAAAGATTGTTTCAAATCTGTTGACCATATGCATCACCACTTTCACACTTTCTTTCTTTGTCTCCTCTTCAACAATGTCGTTTGCGTATTTCTTAAGCTCAACCACCATCTTCTCTCGCGTTTCTGCATCGATCTGAAAATCAAATAATGCCTTAGAGAGTTCATCGCCAGCCAATTTTACCTCTCTTGCTAATAGTTTTCTTATAAATGGCCATGTCCCATCATCAGCTATACATAGAAGAGATTTCACCGGTCTACTTAAAGTTTCTTTGAGTTTTGACTCGTGAAGTGCGGTTAGTTTAGCTATATTGACAGAATCCATATGGCCCCTAATATCAAACATAAGTTTCTCTTGAATTGTAGATGTCTCACAATTTGCTTCCTCGATTATAACTTCTTCACATTTTTCATCAAATTGATTCATACAAGACTCAAGGTAGCAGTTTGTAGATGATGTAACTCCTTTGTCTGAATTCAACGCTTTTTCAAACGCCATGAGATGTTATATCTTCAATCGCAATATTGAAATCTTCTATTGCAAGTAACTGTAATTGTTTTTAGACTCTCTGAAAATTAATAGATCATTAATATGGTTTAGGGTTATACAATGAAAAACTCAATCGATAAATATTTAAGATCTCACTCACATATGTATCAACGAAGAGCTACAGAGCAATACAAGACTAAACTAGGGAATCTCTAGATCCACTAGGGAATCTCAATTGCAAAAATACTTTTAATGAAACAGACATCTGAATCATCTCCATTTCCTAAAAGCTAGATTTTAGATTTCAAGAACAACTCTAAAACACGAATTATAGAATTACATACCTCATCATCGTCGTTACCAAGAACAATTGAAACTTATATATTAACGTTTTTCTTTTCCCCTTTTACTCGATGTAGTTTCTTCCCAAAATTAATAAGTACTCAGATGCATCCTTATTGTTTCTATATTTAACAATTTTCATTAACTAAAATAAATAATTAATCAGGTAACTTTCTAAAAAAAACTTTCTAAATTCTCTCTATTTTTTTTAATAATTAAATGAATAATATTAGTTAATAATTATGTATTTAAAAAATATTTAGCAAAAAAATATTTAAAAAAATACTTTTTTACGTTTATTATACACTTGTTTTCATAGAATATTTTTATTACTCCCCAAATAATAATTTAATCACTTGTTATATACTGTATAAAAGAAAAATTAAAAAAAAAAGTCAACCGACTTGACCGGTCTGCAGACCGATCACAAAAAATAAATAAATAATTAATCTTTATATAATCCTAACTTTTATTAGCAAAAATAACAACCGCGCCGTAAAAGAGGCCAAACTTAGTACATATATATCTGGTAAATAATTATATTATTAACATTTTAAACATAAATTCTTATTTGGAGGGGAAAAAAAAATTTCCTATAAAGTTTAAAGATACATAGTTTGATCAAATCTCACAATTTTTTTTTTCAAATTTCATTTATTAAAATAAATAAATTAAATTCAGTTAAACTTCCTAAAATCTTTCCACCTAAAAAGATTAACAAGATCCTAAAGTCTAAAACCCTTAAAACTAAATTCCTAAACTCTCCACCAAACTTAAAATTTCATATGATGAGCGTAGAAGAAAGCTTACCAGACCTCTCAACTGATCTCATCATCGAGATATTATCGAGATTGCCATCTAAGTCTATTGCTAGATTCCGTTGCTTATCGAAGCTATGGGCGTCTCTACTTACCTCTAGCTCTCCATATTTCACCGAGTTATTCCTAACTCAGTCTATAACTCGGCCACGACTCCTTTTTGCCGTCCAAAAAGACAACTACGAGTGGTGTTTATACTCATGTCCTCAACCTCAAATCTCGTATAAGAATTCCACGTCATCTCTTTCGGTTACGGCAGAGTTTCACATGTCTCTCCCAAATACTTTGATCGTGAATATGTCTCCTCCAATCTGAGGTTTGATGTATTTCTCTAATATGAAAAACTTTAATGAACAAAGGTTATGTAACCCTAGCACTCGATATATGTTCCCGTTACCAAATCTCATAAGAGCGGAACATAGTTATTTTGGATATGATCCAATCAATAAACAGTTCAGCGTATTAGCCATTAATTGCCCCATTCCTTTCAATGAAGATATACCATCAAGTTATCTAATTCTAAAGTTAGGATCTGAAAGATTATCTTGGAGGAATTTAGACTGTCCATTACATCATTATCCTTTAGAAAATAATATTTGTATTAATGGGATTTTGTATTACCTTGCAAAGTTTAAGTCAGAACCTTATACCAAGATAGTTGGTTTTGATTTGAACTCTGAAGAATTCAATTTTATTGATGATCCACCTTGGTTTGGTGACTCTGACCTATTGATAATTTCAGAGGTAAATTAGGTCGAATCAACTCGAAATTGGTTAAGTCGATTATTTCTATGGATATTAGAAGATGTGAAGGAACAGAAATGGTCTAGACATGTGTATTTTTTGCCGTCAAGGTTGCAGAATACAAAACATGAGAGATATTGTATTCTTGGAGTGACTAATATGGGTGAAGTTGTGTTGTCTTTGTATTATGTAACTCATCCATTTTATGTTTATTTTTTTAATTTTAAGAAGAATATTCTTCAAGAAGTTAAAATTAAAGGTCTTGAAGATTTGAAGTTTAATTGTTTCTGTGGTTGGGTAGACTATGTAGAAGAATTAAGGGTTCTAAATTGTAGTTAATTTTGAGTTATGTCAGTTTTTACTTAATAAAGTATATTCTTTTTTTTTTTTCAAAATTGCTTTTGTTTGTACGGTGAATGGTTACATGCTTCGATAAAAACAGAAAAAAGGAAATAAAATGATGCAATATGGCTTATTAAATATCAAATGAAACTTATATATAATACACCGGCTTGTTTTTATGTTGTAAATATTAAGTGGAGCAAGGATTGAGACAAAGATACCTCGCCACCGAATCTGACAACCGCCGCTGTAACAAGGAATCGGACACTGTAAACGACTCCGACAACTTCCCCGACTCGCTCGTCTTTCTGCTTTGTCTCCAGCTCCTTGATCTCAGGTGAAAGAGTGAGTTTTCTGTACATTCTGTACATTAGAATACATAAAATTTGAATTGGAATCTGTCTTAATCTTTTGTTTTGCAACTCAATGTAATTGTTTTGACCTCAACTTGTCGTCGGCGACAACTAAACAGAACAATATTACTTGTCGCTGGAGTGAGAAACGTGCAAACGAACCGTTGAAGTATGTATCATCTATTGGGATGTAAAAGATCATTGAGGGCTTGATATGTAAAACTCAAGTAGTAGTGTGCTAAAATCAAGGGCATTCCAAAACAATGAATGATAAGAATGTAACAGTGTTGACTCATAGAGTTTAGATTTAAGAATCAATCAATTCAAAGAGAACACCATTTTCCACATAATATTTTCATACAACGAAAACAAAGAAAGAGTACCATATGCATTACTATTTGCAGTAGTAGCTGCAACAGAAAGCAAAGTATCATAGCAATCTCTCATGTCTTGGACGCTTCTTCAAAACTCAGATAAACTAAACATCATGAGCCTGAGCACAGTATATCACCACTTCAAGAGTCTCATGCATACAATCAGAGAGCACCAAATAGAGAAACCCTTAGCATTTTCAAGAAACAAAACAGTAACCAGTCATTTTCTTGCTCAAGTGATCGAGTCTCTAGACATTTTCCATATGATCTTATATAAACAGTTAGAGAACGAAGAGCTACAGAGTATTTACAGCCTAAACTAGGGAATTTAACGAATCAGATATCTGAATCATCGCCATTTCCTAAATCATAAGCCAATAAGTTCAGATTAGCACTACTAATTCACATAGAATCCAACCAGAGAAGGAGAAATACAATTGCAGCCTCTCATTGCAATCTTAAAACCTAGATTTCAAATTTTTTCAAGAACAACTCTAAAACACGAATCCTAGAATTACATACCTCGTTTTTCGTTACAACTAGACCTCACCGTTCTAGTTTGCGTCACTTACGATGTCGACGCCGAAGGATTTCTTGCCGCCGCCGTCGTCCATAGATTGTCGTCGGAATTTTCTTCTCTCGCGAGTTATCGCGAGTTTCTCGCGTGGGCGTTTGTTTGGATTTTGAATTTTGTAAATTCACCAAAAGCACAATGAATTCACTTATGAGTCTATGGGCCGTAACTTTTAGAATATGGGCTTAAATAATAGCCCATAAGTGAATATCAATTTGTCAAATGAAAATAAAGAACTAAATTATTAACCAAAGTCAACACGCTTAATCGAGGGTAAATTTAGAAAAAAAAAATTGGGGGTAAATAGGTCAAAGTTTCGAAGAAAGACCTGGATTTTTATCTGGTAAATCAATCTATGCATACATATATACACAGTATATCAGTATATATATATATTATATATTTAAATTCGTTTTATTTTTTTTTTTAAAATGCGTTATTTATAAAGTAATATATATTTCAAAACAAGTACACATATAATTTTTAAATTATGATACTATTAACACTTTTTGAAACATAAATTCATATATAATTGGAGATACATTTTTCTTCGATAAACTTTAAGGATACATTTTTTTTTATCGAATCTTACTTTTTCCATATTTAACAAATCCATTTATTAAAATAAATAAATTAAATTCAATGATAAATTAAACATCGCTTAGAAAAAAAAGTTAAACCTTCCTAAAATCTCTCTAACCAAAAAACAAACTTCCTATATTAACAATACCATAAACCCTAAAATTTCCACGAAACTTAAAACTTCATATGATGAGCGTAGAAAAAAACTTACAAGACCTCTCAACTGATTTGATCATTGAGATCTTCTCGAGATTGCCATCTAAGTCTATCGTGAGATTTCGTTGTTTATCGAAGCTATGGGCGTCTCTACTTACCTCTGGTTCTCCCTATTTCACCGAGTTATTCCTAACTCAATCCATAACTCGGCCACGACTCCTTTTCGCTGTCCAAAACGACAACTACGAGTGGTGTTTATACTCATGTCCTCAACCTCAAATCTCGTATAAGAATTCCACGTCATCTCTTTCGGTTACCGCAGAGTTTCACATGTCTCTCCCCAAAACTTGGATCTTGCATATGTCTCCTCCAATCTCAGGTTTGATATATTTCTCTAATATGCAAAACTTTAACAAACCAAGGTTATGTAACCCTAGCCTTGGATATATGTTTCGGTTACGAAAACTCAGAAGAGTGGTCCATAGTTATTTTGGATATGATCCGATTAATCAACAGTTTAGTGTATTAGCCATCAGTCATATTGGGCCGGATCAAGGTATGCCATCAAATTATCAAATTCTAAAGTTAGGATCTGAAAGAGTATCTCGGAAGAACATAGAATGTCCTTTATATCATTATCCGTTACAAGCTAATATTTGTATTAATGGGGTTTTGTATTACTTTGCACATTTTGAGGATGTCAAGTTAGTTTGCTTTGATTTGAACTCTGAAAAATTCAACTTTGTTGTTGCACCTTTTTTGCGGGAGCCAGACCGTCTGGTAAATTTCAAAGGTAAATTAGGTGCAATCAACATGAGGTGGGTAAAATTAAGTAAGAAGAAGTATAACCTTGAACTGAGTTTATGGGTTTTAGAAGATACTAAGAAACAAGATTGGTCTAAACATGTGTATCTTTTGCCGTCAAAGGGTTTGAATACAAAACTTGGAGATATTTCTATAGTTGGAGTGACGGCTACAAGTGAAGTTGTGTTGTCTTTGCGTTCTACAACAAATCCGTTATATGTTTATTTCTTTAATCTTGAGAAGAATCGTCTTGAGAAAGTTTAAGTTAATGGTTTTGAAGCTTCTGAAGATAATTGTTTCTATGGTTGTGTAGAGTATGTGGAGGAATTAAGGGTTGTAAAAGGGAGTTAGTTTTGAGCTTTTACTTAATAAATTATTATGCTTTCTTTTTTGCTTTTTGGAAATTACTGTTCTTTATAAGGTGAATGGGTGCTCCGACAAAAACAGAAAAAAGAAAATTAACTTATAAAATATGTCTTATTAATTGAAACTTTTATATAATATACACCGGCTTGCGTTAAGGATGTAAACTTATATATATATAATAATACATATTACTCAAGTTAACTATTCTTATATATTTGATTATTATCCTTTTATTGATATAAGTTATTTTCCAGTAATAACATATAGTTAATTTTTACATTGATAAAAAAGAATACAACTAACAGAAGCAATATAATTTATTTTGTTTATAAAAGGTTAATATATATTTCTGGAGGATTGTTTACTTTTAAATTACAAGAGCTTTCTAGAAACTGAGGACATCAAAACAGAGGATATAAGAGATGAATTACAGGCATTTAGGAAGCATTTAATATAAAATTAGGCATTTAGAAAATAGATAAATAATATAAAATTATTTATGTATATTATGTAATTCACATTTAGGAAATTTTTTTATTAAAAATAATTACGAATATTTTGTGATATTAATTACACCGTTAAATATTATATGTAAAATATATCTTAAAATTCATGTATAAATTAATCATTATAAATCTGCGAGAAGCCGAAGCTTAGTTTTAGGGAACAATTAATTATGTTTAAATAAATAATTTTCAATCTTATATTTGAACAAGTACATATAAAACTTTTAAATTAGGATATTATTAACATTTCATAAACTTAAATTCATAATTGGAGATTTTATTCGATAAACATTAAAGATACATATTATTGATCAAATCTTATTTTTTTCCATATTAAGCAAATTCATTTATTAAAATAATTAAATTCATTGATAAGTAAAAACCTTCTTTACAAAATAAAAAAAAAAGTTAAAACTTCCTAAAATCTCTTTTAACAAAAACAAACTTCTTATATTTAACAATATCATAACCTAGAAACTAGTTCCTAAACTCTCTAAACTTAACCTTCATAGGAAAAAATACTTAGATACCATGAGCGTAGAAGAAAACTCACCACACCTCTCAACTGATCTCATAGTCGAGATATTCTCGAGATTGCCATCAAAGTCTATTGCTAGATTCCGTTGCTTATCGAAGCTATGGACGTCTCTACTTACCTCTGCCTCTCCATATTTCACCTAGTTATTCCAAACTCAATCCAAAACTCGGCCGCGGCTCCTTTTCGCGGTCCACGGTAACGACAAAAAGTGCTATTTATACTCATCTCCTATGCCTCAAAATTCGTATAAGAATTCAAATTCATCATCTCTTACGATTACCGCAGAGTTTCAAATGTCTTTCCCCGAAGCTTCGTACTTACAAGTCTCTCCTCCGCTCTCGGGTTTAATCTATTACCGAAAAATGGAAAACAGTAATGGTCATGAATATCCAGTGGTATGTAACCCAAGCACTGGAGAGATCTTGTGGTTACCAAAGTTTAGAACTAGTGGAATGTGGTGTTGTAGCTATTTTGGATATGATCCGATTGATAAAAAATTCAGCATTCTATGTGAAGAATTCTCATCAAATTTTCGAACTTTAAACCTGAGATTTGGAGAATTATTTTGGAGGAGTTTAACGTGTCCTTTAGACACTACAAGAAAACACTATTTTTTCCGATGAAATTTCCGAGGGAGAAAAATTCCTCGGAATTAACCAAGGAAAAACCGAAGACATACCGAGGAAAACTGAAAATGCAGTTTCCTCGGAATTT